>JBBPRA010000017.1:0-123772 GCA_038092775.1 Boletus rubescentipes
CTTGTACCACTCTTCTTGAATCCTCTCCCAAAGTTCCAATATTCCCTTTGGTGGCTCAGGATATCCTGCTAGCCTCCTTTTTAGGAGAAACCATAGATGTTCTATGGGGTTAAGGTCTGGAGACTGAGCAGGCCATACCATAACCTCAAATTAATGCTCTCTCAACCACTCCTTGGCCTTCCTACTGGTATGTTTGGGATCATTATCCTGCTGAAAAATAATGTCCTCTGGGGTAAATCCATAATCCACCAAGGTTTGTTGGAGTTCATCTTCCACAATCTGCACATAAAGGTTACCATCCATCTTACCATCCATCTTACAAGCCATTCCAACTCCATCCCAAGTCATGCAGCCCCACATTATCACTGATCCTTCTCCAAACTTGACTATATCCTCCACAAGTCTATCACTGAGGCCCTCTCCTGCCTTTTTCCAAGCCCACTTTCTACCATCTGAGCCAATGTGATTAATTTTGGTCTCATCTGACCATATAACATGCTTTCAATCATCCACAGTCCAGTCCTGATGACTCAAAGCAAAATCCAACCTTTCTCTCCTATGATGCTTGGGAAGAATAGGGTGTTTCTGCTTCACCACAGCCTTGCTCACTATAGCATCCTCCATTTTGCCAAGTAGTCATTAATGGGCATCTTTCCTTGTTTGTATGCCACAATTTGTTGCTTGGTCCAATCTTTCTGTAGGATTGGTCAGAACAATCCTTCTACTTCATTGACAAAAGCATCCCAGTCTTCGGTGAATGCCAAGGCACCTTGCTCTAGTTTAAGCAGCTTAGTTTTAGCAAAGTAACTTCTCTTTTGGCCATGGAGTCTGGACAGGATAGTATATACCCTCATCTTGACATTAGATACCAGATCTCCATCTGCATCTTTCATAGCAAAGTGGTGTGGGTTGCAGTCCATCCATGCATGTGCCTTCATCCACCATTCTTCAAATCCAGGGTCTGAGAAGATTTCTATTTTGGCAGAGCTTCCTGCACCAGATTCTGAATGAGAAGGCACTAACATGGCCCATTGCTGACCAATTAAGCCCATTATCTCCCTGGTATGTTGATTGGCTTCTTGTGTGTTCTGCTGCACATCATTTAGGGTGGTAATTGCCCTTTGCAATGCTTCTGCTAAGGTGTTCCTTTGCTCCTCCAGAGCATTGAGTCTTTCTCCTTGTGCAGTGGCAACCACATTAGCCCTCTGGAGAGCTTCAACTACTTGTTCCATAGTAACTTCAGATTGTTCAGACATTGCTTTAACTAGTAAGGGTAACTTCTAAGACAAGCAAGATAAGAGTGAGGATGTAGGTAGTGGGTTTGGAATGGGAAATAAGTGGGAAATTGTTGCCTTTCTAAGTCAGCACAATAAACCTTGCATTCTCTGTGAGGTCTCTGTTTGGGGTAAGGAGTAGGGGTGCAGAAATGGCTGTTGCCTTCTGGTACTATTACTCCTTCTTCAAAATCAAACCAAACTCACCTAATCTCTTCCCTGTGCTTGTTGGGCAGCTGCTCTAGTGCAGGGTATGGCAGAAAGTCTTCTGGTATAAAATTGTAAATCCAGTCATCTGGGTAGACAAGGCTGGGTGTCAAAGTAGAGCAGGAATGGCAGAGATATTCTCTCAGCAAGTGGAACTGCTCTGCTTTGTGTTCCTCTGTAAGCTCCTGCTTGATCTCTGTGATTCCTTTGTCAATGTGGCGCAGTAACCCTGGTGAGAGTTTGTGTTCTTCTTCTTTCATGTGCATCTACTCCACTCTGTGCTCTGAAGCAGTGGCAGAGTACCTGTCTAACTCTACTGAAGTAGACACTTGTCCATCATAAGCACCAGATGACTAAATTCACAGCTGCAAACAGGGGTAGGTCCTACTATCAATTGTTGCTAGGATTGGGAGAGTTGAGCAGCAAATAGATGAGTTCTTCTTGTGCTGGCCAAGGACCATTGTCAGTGGCAAGAGGTAGTCAAGTTCTAATGAAGTAACCGAGCAAGCTATCCAATGAAGGACTGCAACACTGATCTTAGTGAGGAAAACTGTGGAGAGAGGTAATGCTTGTCCCTACCCACTGAAGGGCCATAGGCAAGGTTAAAGAGTTAAAGCAGAAGGGTTGAGTCTATCTTGCTTGGGATACTCACCACACTGGCTTGCAGGGGAAAGACCAAGAGAACTTGACTGGAGTTCTCTGGTGGTAATTTTGGCCTTTATATACTACTACAGTGTTTGTACATGTGTATACTAGATCCCCAATCATAGATAGGAGTGACTACTGCTACTGGTCCAGCAAAGCATGGAGATAAGAGAGGAAATTGCTATAGGACCAGTGCTGGTATAACTCATTCAGAGTCAGAGATAAGGGATGTGCATAGCCATGGAATGGAAGCAAGGCAGAAATTAATGAGGCTGTGCCTTAAATAGGAAAAAGATTTAACCAATGAGTTAGTGTAAATGAGTCATGCACAGTGTGGAAAAGAGAAGCTGTAAGATGCTTCTTTAAAGCAGTTTGAAGAGAGAAAATGACTAAGTCAAAAAGAAAGCATAAGAAGTGATAAGAAGTGTAGTGCAAATGTAGCATTTGTAACAATGTATACCTAACCCACCTCATGCTTGTCTACAAACCTCACTCCTCATGGTGACCCTAGGATGCCTAACAAACTTAACAACCTCAGCATATTCATTTCAAGCATGTTTGGATGATGTTGGAAATTGACATAGTAATGTCTAGTTTGCTCTTCATGCTTATTACTTACTATAGTGTTGTGACTGACATTCATTAGATATATTTCTCCTATACTCATTAGGATAAGCATGACTGACATGATTAGGTCAGTCACACCATAATGGTACCATTTCATACCATTCTTTGGTGATCATTACGACATCATATTCTATTCTTACTAATAATATTATACTTCATTATCTTGCACCATATACTTACAATCTAGTGTGATTACTTACCATTCTGATCTCATATTGTGCTACTATTGCACAATATGTTCTCTTTCTTTCATCATGGACTCTTTCCTGGGACTCTTTCACCCTTTACTGATAGTTTCATCCACTTGTACAAACAATACTCTGGATGTATATAAGCTGGGTCCTTATGACCCAAAATACTAAGCTCTCAACTCCTACAATCAAGTGATAGCTCTCTCAATCTACTTGCAAGAGTATCAAGCATCAAGTGAGTGTTCTTCCTCAATGGTCCATTCCTTTGCTGTTGCCTCTGCACCTGGTCAGAACTAGCAATTCTGATAGGTTCCAAGCCCTGCCTAGGCTCATAAGGTCCATCTTGAAGATGCCCTTCTTCCACCTCACAATGCTGGATGCTCTTGCTCTTGGTCTTCTGCTTACCATGAGTGAATTACTCTCTCTTGTGTTTGCCACTATGGGCTTCACAGTGTGAATACAGTGGTACCACCACTTTCATACACTGATCATGGGTTATGCCTTTATCCTCTTCATTTGCTTTGTCACATATGAAGAGAGACTAATGAGATCACCTTGTGGTTGCTTGAACAGATCCAAACTCAGATCAAGATCTGTTCCAAAAAAGGTTAGTAGTTCTCATCCAACAAGGCATCAGTGTACCAGGCTTTGTTTTCAGAATCCTTGGAGTTGTCCTATCTATAGGGCATATTCCCATCAGTGCACTTGGGGCTCTCACAGGAATTTTGATTACAATCACTGCACTATTCTCTGTGGGGATGATTGTACTCATAAAAATTGTACCAATCATCATCATCCTGATCTCTTTCCTCCTCCCACATCATACATTGATTCACCAGCCTCTCACATATCATTCCTATCACTGGCCTCTCTCACTTCCTCTTGTCTATCAGCATCTCTGAAGTACTATTTCACTCCTCTTCATACTTCAGCATCATCACCTCCTCCATATGTCTATTCCAATCGCCTGCCCTCGCCTGATCCACTCAGAGTCCCTCCTGGAGAACTTGCAGATGGAGAGTTCCTCTCCAACACTGTGTTATCCCTCAAGTACGAGTCCATTACCATCCATTGAAGAGAATTCAGTGAATGAGAATGTACCAGAGCACATCCAAATCAGCATGTCTTACAAAGACTATGCCATGATAATCTGTCCACTAGTCAACAATCCATTCTTAGATTGACTGGTTCACTTCCAGAGGGAACTTCCTCTCCCAGATTGCTCTTTTTGGCTGGAAACAGTCAAACTCAAAGGAGCAGGAGAGGAACCAGGAGAAGTCATCCTGGTCAACAATGTTCCAACCCTCTGGATTGACAAGCAGGTCCCTCTCATTCCAGATGATCTCCCTCGTCCTACTCTCCAAATCATCTCTTACCTTGCTTATCTCATCCAAATTGAAAATACTTACAATGGATCTTATGTTATGCTTGATGGTGAATATTTCCCTTTCTTATGGTGACATGGAGAATGTACCACTCACAGGACTATTGCATATTATGGTGAACCATTGGCATCAGTTTAAAGGTGCAGGCTTGGCATTCCCCATGCAATCTTATCATCACACTCCACAAAATCCAGTTCACTATCAAGGCTTCAAGATCTTCATCTGCAAATCTATTACCTTTAACCAGAGCATCATTGACATCTGGAATGCTGCTATCCCCAATGACACAATTGATTCCTTTGTGGTCAAAATGTATGTCAAATATCCAGGGATCTATGAGCACTTAGAAGGGGACATCATCTGCCAACCTGGCAAGAATGAACACCTCTATACTCACCACCATCACACAAGGCTGATACCTTGTGGCAGTGAGAATCAATTTGCAGTTTTGGACATTCTCCCACAACACCTATGGAATGAACTGATGAATGCATGGTGGAGACAGATTTGGAAGAGAAAGAACCCATGGTATGATGCCTGGAAAGATGCTGAATTCCAGATCTTTTGTCTTAGGGCTCACTATGAATCCAGATTTCCCATTGCCCCTCACCCTATCACAGACAGACATAGAGCTATTGGACCAGGAGTCGAAGAAGTGCAAGAAGGAGGAGACCATGGAGTACCTCCTGTACCTGAGCAGAGAGCCTCTATATCTCCTGCACCAGGTTTGGCCCCTGCTCATTGAATTAGGAGGTCAATACACACAATTTGTCAAGCAAGGGCAAGAGAAGTACATCTTTACTAGGTTCAAATTTTGGACTCATACATTGCTTCATCTCGCTGTACATACATGTAACAAGATCTCTTCCCCTTATGTTTCCCACAACCAGTACAAGATCAGGTTTCATGCTAGGAATGGAGAGTTTAAATCCATTCTTAATCCTCACTTCTTTGAGGAAATGAAATTTGTCCAATTTGAGGAACTGGATCCAATCCATTTCCAGATGCTCAGGGAAACAATGGGAGATGAAGCAGAGCCTGAAGATAATTCCCAAGCTGATGATGAAGAAGTCCAGGACCTACTAGCTGAGGACACACAGGAATCTGAGGATCAATTGGATGATAATTCTGATTTCCAAGACAATAACACAGAGAAAGAAAAATCTGATGATGATTATGAGGATGCAGATGATGATGATGTTCCCACAGAACAGCAGCAGCCTCCTATTTTTCCTGATCCTTTTCCTATTGCACAAGCTAATACCAATTTTATCCAGACTTTCATTGCCAATATCTTTATCTTTTGATCTCATCAGAACCATACCATGTCTTTCAACATCAACTCTGCCATCCAATCCCATACTGCCATTCTCATTGGCTCTTCTAACTATTCTACTTGGGCTTGTCAAGTCTGCAACCTTTTTACCATGGCCATATGGTGGGATATTGTTAGCAGAACTTCTACTCATGCTGCACAGCCTGATGTAGCTTCACAAACCACATGGGACTCAAATGATAGACAAGCACAATCACTTATTTCTGTCTTCATTCATCAAGACATGCAGCATCCTCAGAAGGATGCATATGTCACAGCAGGGTTGTTGCACATCCTTCTCTTGCAAAAGATCTCTGGGATCAACTGGCAGCCCTCTATGTGCCCACTGGGATTACCAGCCAGTATGAAGCCTTCTCACAGGCTCTTGGTATTTGGATCATTGATCCGAGTGACCACTCCAACTGCCATGGATCTGATGATTTGCCAATTACAATCACATCTCAGATCACTGCTTTAACAAGCACCTATAACAAAATGTCAACAGCAGGGTTACAGCTGCCAGATAACCTCAGAACCATGATCCTTCTCAATGTGCTCCCATCCTCTTATTGTCTACTTGTATCCACTATCATCCAAACAACCACTTCTGCTGATTTCACCTTGGATAAAACTATACTCAAGGTTATCTCTGAGGCTCAACTGAGATCTACATCTCAGATCATTCATTGTGCCTTGATGCACAGACTCTTTACTTCTGGCCCAGATAGATCTGAAGCTAATCAGACAAATATCATTCAGCATGCTCCCTCTCAACCTGTCTGTACACACTGTGGGAAGGAACATCTGTCCAAGAATTGCTGGCAGGTGTATGGATGTCCAGGACAGCAGAACTCTTAACTCCAGTATAACTCTAACTGAGGTTGTAAACCCTTTAGATCTAACAGATCTTTGGGTAATTCTGGTCTGCATCATAACCGGAATGAGAGTCATTGCAAGTGTCCTGGCAATTACAAGAGAAAAGGGAAGTCTCATGTGAATGTGGTTGAAGGAGATGGTTTTACTAATGTCATGAACATGGAAGTAGACAGGTTCAATGATCCAGATGTTTTCCATGAAGCTCCCATGATAGAGAACTGGGAGTTTCATGTAGAGGGTATAAGGATGAATGCTATGGGTCCTGTGGCTGGACCATCCAGTTCCTTTCAGTCCAGCTCCCTTTCCTCACGGGTATGAGAAGGGAGCTAAACAAGCATCCAAGAAGAAGAAAAAAGGGGATATCTCTCACAATTCCAGGTGCAATCTAGATGGTACCTGGAAATTGAACATTGATCACCAAAGGCTTAAAGCTGAAATGAGAGATTCAGGTGCATATGACTCTGATTACAGCAATGTACCTGATGGTGAATATTACTATGGTTCTGATTATTTGAGGGTTTGTACCCTGGGCATAAAAGACTTACCTGGATTTTACAAAGATCATTGGCTGATTGATTCAGGAGCCTCTAATCATATTACACCTTATCTGGAGGATTTCTCCAATCTAGCACAGGGAGAATGACTTGCTTCTACTGCTAATGGTTTCATTATCAAAATGCATGGACCTGGCACAATCATTCTTAAACAGGATCATCGATCTGCTCCTCCTGTTATTTTAACAGGAATATGGTATGCCCCATAAGCTGCACACCACTTGCTATCAGTGATAGCTCTGACTCATCAGGGTTTCCAATGCAAAATCACTGATAGGACCAAGATCTGGGACAATCAGGGACATTTGGTAATACAGGCTTCTGCTTTGTTATCAAGCACTTCACTTCACTGGTTTTGGTCATGCCTGATCACTCCAGAGAGTAAAGTCCACTCCCTGCAGGATAACAAGTCATATGATTTGTGGCATCATCACCTTGGACACTGTTCCAAGAATGCACTTTGGCATGCTAATGCCAAACTCAAAGGAATACCTTCTCTGACTTCTCCTAACACCTCTTCTCCATATTGAGGTTGTCAATTGGGTAAAGCTCATGAGTGGGAATTTCCTGCTCCATCTAAACGAGCTGCAAATGTCCTTGACCTTATTCACACTGATCTATGTGAAATGCCAACCTTGTCATGTTCTCACAATAAATGGATCATCACCTTCATAGATGATGCTTCAGGCTTTGCTGCCCTTCATTTTCTGTGATCTAAAGCAGACGCTGTTTGTTGCTTCCAAGATCTAGTCTCTTGGGCTGAAGCTCAGACTAGTTATTGGTTATGATCTCTATGTTTGGACTGAGGAGGGGAATATATCAATGATAATCTCAGGACATTCCTATTGTCCAGAGGCATTTAATATCAGACTTCAGTGCCTCATACCCTTCAAGAAAATGGTTGAGCTGAATGCTTCAATTGTACCATCTTGGAGAAAGCAGAGGCCATGCACCAAACTGCTTGTCTTCTATCTTCCTTCTGAGAAAATGTGGTGGAAACAGCTCTGCATATCTATAATCACCAACCTATGCATCATCTTGACTGGTCACCTCCTATATCTAAATGGAATGGCACGATACCTGATGTATCATACTTTAAGGTTTTTGGGTGTTTGGCATATGTATTCATACCTAAAGAGGATTGTCAAAATAAGCTATTGGCTAAGGCTGAAGAAGAAACCTTTATTGGTTATGAGAAAGGTACCAAAGAATATCAATTCTGGTCTCCTAAGTGCAGATGAGCAGTAATTTCATCTACTGCCACATTTGATGAATTTGTTTTTCCACATTGTTCTAGAAAGTCAGATGACAAACTGCTTCTTATTCCTCAAGACAATAAAGATAAAGTCAATCAGGAACCTTTACAGGATCATAAACCTCAATAAGATATACCAGTCACTCAATATTATTCATTTCCACCTATGGAAGATCAACACTATCCCAATCAACAAGTCCCTCCAGGTGATCAACAGCCACCTGATGATCCTCCACATCCTTCAGTTCCTCCTCCCACATATAGATCAATTTCACCTGCTATAACTAAACCTAGAAGAGATCAGAGAAATTGCCATTCAAGGATTATGCCAGATAATGCATATGGCAATTGTCCTCCTGTTGAGATTGAAAGAGATCTACAACAAAATGGAGATCCAAATCAGGATCAGAAACTGACTAATGAGGAAGATCTTGGAGATCTCTATAGTGTGAAATTCTTTAATCCCATCTTAGCCTCCACTGCTCCTGAAACAACCAATAAAGCAAGTCAATTGCCTTAGGCTTTCCACTAGATGGTGTAAGCCACTAACAAGGGGAGGAGTTGAATGAGTCTGCTTTAGAGGTGAAACTCCAAGAGAATCAGACTGGGGATACCAGTCAATTCCTTGGTCTTTATATACTATCATATTGTATGTACATGTTGGTATCAAATCTACTGATACTGTTTAGGGCAAGCATAGCAGAGATTAATAACATGATGCAACCGCATGGTGGTGGCAGAATGGAAGAGAAGCATAGAACATGTGTGATGCACATGTGTGTGGCAGCATAGCCATGTGTAGCATGGAAATGAACTGTCAAGAATAGGGTTAAGTTTAATAAAACAAGGTTTGCCATGAGGCAAACACATGTTTGTGGAATGGTGAAGGGTGTGAGATAAGTGAGTTCTCATAGAGAATCTCCTCACGGTTCAAAGTCTGAAATAATCAGATAAGATAAGATAAAAGAGAAAGATTGACTAAGTCCATTAAAATGTAGTCCTTGTGGATGGGACCATAACAGCTCCTGCTTTTAATATTCCAAAGCAGTACAAGGATGTTGCAAAGTTATCTGGAGATGAACAACATCAATGGAGGACAGCCATGCAAGAAGAAATGGATTCCTTGCAAGATAGAAAAGTCTGGGACTTGGTCAATCTACCACCTGGTCACACACCTGTCAAAGGGAGATGGGTTTATGTTGTCAAAAGCAATGGCCAACATAAGGCATGCTTTGTTGCAAAAGGATTTACACAGATCTATGGAATAGACTTTGAGGAAACCTTCTCTCCAGTTGCAAGATTCAAATCTGTTTGACTCCTCTCCATCGCAGCACTTGATGTTAAGACTGCATTCTTATTTGAAGATCTAGATGAGGAGATTTATCTTGACCAACCAGAAGGTTTTGTCAAGAAAGGCATGGAGAACAAAGTTTGTCATTTGAGAAAGGCCATCTATGGTCTCAAATAAGCTGCCCTTCAGTGGAACAAGGCTCTGCATCAATCTCTACTGGAGATGGGATTTGTCCACACACATTTAGACCCAGGAATTAAATGCTCAGGATATTATTATTCTTGTCATTTATATTGATGATTCTCTTTTTATTGGTTTCAACAAGTCCTACCTCAGATTCAAGAAGAAGCAATTCATGGATCATTGGGAATCTAGGGATCTTGGTGAAGCAACAGAATATCTTGGCATGCAAATCATCTGAGATTGTGCAAAACACACTCTAAAGTTAGATCAGATCTCATATGCCACTAAAGTGATTGACACTTCAAGCTCAATAATGCCAAAGTTACTTGCACTTCTTTGCTGAAGTGCCCGAGCAAGCTATTCAATAAAGGACTGTGTTACTGATCTTAGTGAGGATGAGTGTGGAGGGAGGTAATGCTTGTTACTACCCACTGAAGGGCTGTAGGCAAGGTCAAAAGAGTTTAAAGTGGAAGGGTTGAATCTATCTTGCTTGGGGTACTTGCTGCAGTGGCTTGTAGGGGAAAGACCAAGAGAACTTGACTGGGGTTCTCTGGCAGTGACTTTGGCATTTATAAATAGTGTTTGTACATGTGCACACTAGATCTCCAACCAAAGATAAGAGTGACTATTGCTACTGGTCCAGCAAAGAGATAAGAGGGGAAATTGCTACAGGACCAGTGCTGGTATGAGTCATTTAGAGTCAGAGATAAGGGGTGTGCACAGCCATGGAATGGAAGCAAGATGGAAATTAATGAGGCTGTGCTTTAGATAGGGAAAAGGTTTAACCAATGAGTTAGTGTAAATGAGTCATGCACAGCATGGAAAAGGGAAGCTGTGTTTAGATGTAAGGCACTCCTTTAGAGTGGTTTGAAGAGAGAAAACAACTAAGTTAAAAAGAAGTAAGCATAAGAAGTGTAGTGCAAATGTAGTGTTTGTAATATTTGCCTTCAGGATATAATCCTGCACCAAACCCTAAGACTACCACTCCTCAAGTGTGTAGTCACTATTAGTCAGTCATTGGATCACTGTTATATATTATGCTGGAAACACACCCTGACATTGCCTTCTCTGTTATCAAGATGTCACAGTTCTCTTCAAATCCATCTGAGGATCATCTGCAGAAAGCACTCTATATTGTGCGATATCTTCTTGATACAAAGGATCTCTACATAATCTATGATGGGGCCAGTGAATCTAGCTTTGTGACATACTCTAATATAGATTGGGGTGGAGACTTGGAAACTTATCAATCCACTTCAGGTTATGCAATGTTCTTAGGCAATGAAATAGTCTTATGGCTATCCAGGCAACAATGCAATATAACACTGTCTTATACAGAAGCAGAATATGTTGGCATGATAGAAGCATCCAAGCAGATCTCTTGGATTTAGAATCTCCTATCTGAAATAAGATTCAATATCAAATCAATACCACTTCTAGTTGACAATCAAGGTGCCATGTTTCTTGCTTCAAACCCTGCTCAGGAAGGACACACTAAAAGTATAGAGATTCCAGAACATTATATCCATGAATGTGTTCAGAAAGAAAAGGTCAAACTTTTCTATATTTCTACTAATGAGCAGAGAGCAGATATCTTTATAAAGAATCTGACTTGGCAGCATTTTGAGGAGAACAGGAAGTCACTATCACTCTCAAGATATATATCATTAATAGTGAGGTGAAGTGTTGGAAATCAACATAGTAATGTCTAGTTTGCTCTTCATGCTTATTACTTACTATAGTGTTGTGATTGCCATTCATTAGATATATTTCTCCTATACTCATTAGGATAAATGTGACTGACATTAGTCAGTCACTACAGATTATCATTAGCATGACTGATATGATTAGGTCAGTCACACCATAATGGTACCATTTCATACCATTCTTTGGTGATCATTACGACATCATATTCTATTCTTATCAATAATATCATACTTCATTATCTTGCACCATATACTTACAATCTAGTGTGATTACTTACCATTCTGATCTCATATTGTGCTACTATTGCACAATATGTTCTCTTTCTTTCATCATGGACTCTTTCCTGGGACTCTTTCACCCTTTACTGATAGTTTCATCCACTTGTACAAACAATACTCTGGATGTATATAAGCTGGGTCCTTATGATCCAAAATACTAAGCTCTCAACTCCTACAATCAAGTGATAGCTCTCTCAATCTACTTGCAAGAGTATCAAGCACCAAGTGAGCATTCTCCCTTAATGGTCCATCCCTTTGCTGTTCCCTCTGCATCTGGTCAGAACTAGCAATTCTGATAGATGATACCATAATATCTAGGACACCATATGAGTCTCAGAGGCATTCATACAAGTAAGTATTTGAAACAAGCTGCTTAACTGCAACTTTGTATCTGATTTACATTAATAGCATAAATATCATATCCATCCTGACCTCTATGTACCTCCTCTAGTCATCTCCAGTATCAACTCCAGTACACTCCTCATTTGTCTCTACAACTTTGCCATGGAGTTGAGTCTTCTCCACATTGGACCTCCATACATAGCCTCTATTTTATTTAAAGTTTATTTCCTTATGTCTCTTCTCAATCCTTCATTTTTTCCACTAACCCTATCATTATCTTAATGTTATCCTGCTTGTTCTTATTCAGCCACAATTCCATTCCATATAATACTCTCTGTTTTTCATATGATCTTTGTATCTTCCCAGTATCAACTCCAGTACACCCCTCATTTGCCTCTATGACTTTGCCATGGAGTTGAGTCTTCTCCACATTGGACCTCCATACATAGCCTGTAACAGCCAATGGGATAATCATGACACTTACCCATTGCTTTTTTCATGTCTCTTGAGTACATCAGATGGGTCAAGTGGGTTGTGTATTTTGCTACATCCCACATGGAATTCCTTTTTTGTCTGCAGAAACCATGTGGCTTGGCTATACAAATCCCTTGCCCACTCAGTAAGCACAGCCACATTCCTTTTTGGGTGTTCATGTTGTTGGAAATTGACATAGTAATGTCTAGTTCACTCTTCATGCTTATTACTTACTATAGTGTCACGACTGACACTAATGAGCGTGACTGATATTCATTAAATATATTTCTCCTATACTTATTAGGATAAGTGTGACTGACATGATTAGGTCAGTCACACCATAATGGTAACATTTCATACCATTCTTTGGTGATCATTATGACATCATATTCTATTCTTATTAATGATGTCAGACTTCATTATCTCACACCATATATTTACAATCTAGTGTGATTACTTATCATTCTGATCTAATATTGTGTTACTATTGCACAATATGTTCTCTTCCTTTCATCATGGGCTCTTTCCTGGGGTTCTTTCACTCTTTACTGATAGTTTCATCCACTTGTACAAACAATGCTCTGGATGTATATAAGCTGGGTCCTTATGACCCAAAATGCTAAGCTCTCAACTCCTACAATCAAGTGATAGCTCCTCAATCTACTTGCAAGAGTATCAAGCACCAAGTGAGTATTCTCCCTTACTGGTTCATCCCTTTGCTGTTGCCTCTGCACCTGGTCAGAACTAGCAATTCCGATAGGTTATGAGCCCCACCTAGGCTCATAAGGTCCATCTTGAAGATGCCCTTCTTCCACCTCACAATGCTGGATGCTCTTGCTCTTGGTCTTTTGCTTACCATGAGTGAATTACTCTCTCTTGTGTTTGCCTCTATGGGCTTTACAATGAGAATACAATGGTACCACCATATTCATACACTGATTATGGGTTATGCCTTTATCCTCTTCATTCACTTTGTCACATATGAAGAGAGACTAATGAGACCACCTCGTCATTGCTTGAACAGATCCAGATTTAGATCAAGGTCTATTTCAAACAAGGTTAGTAGTTCTCACCTAACAAGGCATCAGTGTACCAGGCTTTGTTCCTGGAATCCTTGGAGTTGTCCTATCTATAGGGCAGATTCCCATCAGTGCACTTGGTGCTGTCATAGGAATTTCAATTACAATTGCTGCACTATTCTCTGTGGGGACAATTGCACTCATAGAAATTGTACCAATCATCGTCATCCTGATCTCTTTCCTCCTCCCACATCATACATTGATTCACCAGCCTCTCACATATCATTCCAATCACTGACCTCTCTCACTTCCTCTCGTCTATCAGCATCTCCTGAGTATTACTTTGCTCCTCTTCATACTCCAGTAGCATCACCTCCTTCTTATGTCTATTCCAATCGCCTCCCCTTGCCCAGTCCGCCAAGGGTCCCTCCTGGAGAACTTGCAGATGGAGAGTTCCTCTCCAACGCTATGTTATCCCTCGAGTATGAGTCCATTGCCATCCATTGGAGAGAATTCAGTGGATGAGAACGTACCAGAGCACATCTGAATCAGCATGTCTTATGAAGAAGACTATGCCATGATGATCAATCCCCTCATCTTCAATCCATTCTTAGACTGGATTGTCCACTTTCAGAGGGAACTTCCTCTTCCTGATCGCTCTTTTCAGCTGGAAACAGTCAAATTGAGAGGAGCAGGAGAAGAACCAGGAGAAATAATCCTGGTCAATCACATTCCTACCCTCTGGATCGACAAGAACGTTCCCCTCATTCCGGATGATCTTCCTCGTCCAACTCTCCATATAACTTCTTGCCTGGCTCATCTGGTCCTCATTGAAAACGTCTTCAATGGACCAGACATCATTATAGATGGCAACTTCTTTCCTTTCTTCTGGCGACATGGACAGTGTATTGCTCTCAGGACTACTTCTTATTATGGCAAACCTTTGGCATCAGTTTATGAAGGTGCAGGACTGGCATTCCCCATGCAATCTTATCATCAGACTCCACAAATTCCAGTTCACCATCAAGGCTTTGAGATCTTTGTCTGCAACTCTACTACCTTTAACCAGAGCATCATTGACATCTGGAATGCTGCTGTCCCTAATGACACAATTGATCCCTTTGTGATCAAGATGTATGTCAAGTATCCAGGGATGTATGAGCACCTAGAAGGGGATATCATCCACCAACCTGGCGAGAATGAATACCTCTATGCTCACCATTGCCACACAAGGCTGGCACCTTATGGTGATGAGAATCAATTTGTGGTTTCAAACATTCTCCCACAACACCTATGGAATGAACTGATGGACACATGGTGGAGACAGATTTGGAAGAGAAAGAACCCATGGTATGATGCCTGGAAAGATGCTGAATTCCAGATTTTCCATCTTAGGGCTCAATATGAACCTGGATTCCCCAATGCCCCTTGCCTTATCACAGACGGACATAGAGTTGTTGGACAAGGAGTCCAACAAGTGCAAGAAGGAGGAGCCAATGGAGTACCTCCTCCATCTGAGCAGAGAGCCTCTGTATTTCCTACACTGGGTCTGGTCCCTGCCCATTGGGTTGGGAGGTCAATATGCACAATCCATCAAGCAAGGGCAAGAGGAGCATGTCCTTACTAGGTTCAAATTCTGGACTCACACACCACTTCATCTCACTGTATATACTTGTAACAAGACCTCTCCCCCATATGCAAGTACAAGATTGGGTTTCATGCTAGGAATGGACAGTTTAAATCCATCCTCAATCCTCACTTCTTTGAGGAAACAAAATTTGCCCGATTTGAGGAACTGGATCCAATCTATTTCCAGATGCTCAGGGAAAAAATGGAAGATGAAGCAGAGCTTGGAGATGATTCCCAAGCTGATGATGAAGAAGTCCAAGATCTACTGGCTGAGGACACACAGGAATTCGAGGATCAATTGGATGATAACTCCAATTCCCAAGACGATGACACAGAGGAAGAAGAATCCAATGATGATTATGAGGATGTAGATGATGATGATGTTCCCACAGAACAGCAGCAGCCTCCTATTATTCCTGATTTTTTCCCTGTTGCACATGCTGATACCAATTTTATCCAGACTTTCATAGCCAACATCTTTATCTTTTAATCTCATCAGAACCATACCATGTCTTTGAACATCAATTCAGCCATCCAATCCTGAACTGCTGTTCTCATCAGCTCTTCTAATTACTCTACTTGGGCTCATCAAGTCCACAATCTTCTCACCATGGCTACTTGGTGGGATATTGTCAGTGGAGCTTCTACCTATGCAGCACAAGCTGATGCTGCCGCACAAACCACATGGAACTCAAATGATAGACAAGCACAATCGCATATTTCTGTCTTCATTCATCAAGACATGCAGCATCTTCAGAAGGATGCATATGTCGCAGCAGGGGGCGTTGCATGCCCTTCTCTTGCAAGAGATCTCTGGGATCAACTGGCAGCTCTCTATGCTCTCACTGGCATCACCAGCCAGTATGAAGCCTTCTCACAGGCTCTTGGCATTCGGATCATTGATCTGAGTGATCACTCCAACCGCCATGGATCTAATGATTTATCAATTACAATGGCATCTCAGATCAATGCTTTAACAAGCACCTATGACAAAATGTCAACAGCGGGGTTACAGCTACCAGATAATCTCAGAACTATGATCCTTCTCAATGCGCTCCCATCCTCTTATCATCCACTTGTATTGACTATCATCCAAACAACCACTGCTGTTGATTTCACCTTGGATAAAACAATTTCCAAGTTTATCTCTGAGGTCCAACTGAGATCTACATCTCAGATTAATTGTTGTGCCTTGATGCACAGACTCTTTACTTCTGGCCTGGATAAATCTGAAGCTAATTGGACAAATACTATTCAGCATGCTCCCTCTAAACCTGTCTGTACACACTGTGGCAAGAGACATCTGTTCGAGAATTGCTGGCAGGTATATGGACATCCAGGACAGCAGAACTCTCAACCTTGGAATAACTCTAACCAAGGTCGTAAATCCTTCAGATCTAACAGATCTTCAGGTAATTCCAGTCCGCATCATAACCAGAACGAGAGTCATCGCAAGCATCCTGGAAATAACAAGGGAAAAGGGAAGTCTTGTGTGAATGTGGTTGAAGGAGATGGTTTTGCTAATGTCATGGACATGGAAGTCGACAGGTTCAATGATCCAGATGTTTTCCATGAGGCTCCCATAATAGAGAACTGGGAGTTTGATGTAGAGGATACAGGGATGAATGCTGCAGGTCCTGTGGCTGGACCATCTAGTTCTTTTCGGTCCATCTCCCTTCCCCCACAGGTCTGAGAAGGGAGCTAAACAAGCACCCAAGAAGAAGAAGATAGGGGATATTTCTCATGATTCCAGGCACAATCTAGATGGTACCTGGAAATTGGGCATTGATAGCCAAAGGCTTAAAGCTGAGATGAGAGATTCAGGTGCATATGACTCCGATTATAGCAATGTACCTAATGGGGAATATTATTATGGTTCTGATTATTTGAGGGTTTGTACCCTGGGCATGAAAGACTTACCTGGATTTTACAAAGATCATTGGCTGATTGATTCAGGAGCTTCTGATCATATCATGCCTTACTTGGAAGATTTCTCCAATCTAGCACAGGGAGAACAATTTGCTTCTACTGCTCATGGTTATCAAAATGCATGGACCTGGCACAATTATTCTTAAACAGGATCATAAATCCGCTCCTCCTGTTACTTTAATAGGAGTATGGTATGCCCCAGAAGCTGCACACCACTTGCTATCAGTGACAGCTCTGACTCATCAGGGTTTCGATGTGAAATCACTGATAGGACCAAGATCTGGGACAATCAGGGATGTTTGGTAATACAGGCTTCTGCTTTGTTACCAAGCACTTCGCTTCACTGGTTTCAGTCCTTCCTGATCACTCCAGAAAGCAAAGTCCACTTCCTGTAGGATAACAGATCATATGATTTGTGGCACCATCGCCTTGGACACTGTTCCAAGAATGCGCTTCAGCATGCTAATGCCAAACTCAAAGGTATACCTTCTCTAACTCCTCCTAATACCTCTTCTCCATGTCAAGGCTATCAATTGGGTAAAGCTCATGAGTGGGAATTCCCTGCCTCATCTAAACAAGCTACAAATATCCTTGACCTTATTCATGCTGATCTATGTGAAATGCCAACCTTGTCACGTTCTCACAATAAATGGATCATCACCTTCATAGATGATGCTTCAGGCTTTGCTGCCCCTCATTTTCTGTGATCCAAAGCAGATGCTGTTCATTGCTTCCAAGATCTAGTCTCTTGGGCTGAAGCTCAGACTGGTTATCAGTTACGATCTATATATTCGGACTGAGGAGGGGAATATATCAATGATAATCTTAGGACATTCCTATCATCCAGAGGCATTGAACATCAGACTTCAGTGCCTTGTACCCCTCAACAAAATGGTTGAGCTGAATGCTTCAATCGTACCATCTTGGAGAAAGCAGAGGCCATGCGCCAAACTGCCTTTCTTCCACCTTCCTTCTGGCAAGATATGGTGGCAACAGCTCTGCACATTTATAATCACCAACCTATACATTGTCTTGACTGGTTGCCTCCTATATATAAATGGAATGGTGAGACACCTGATGTGTCATACTTTAAGGTTTTTGAACGTTTGGCATATGTATTCATACCAAAAAAGAATCGTCAAAATAAGCTATCAGCTAAGGCTGAAGAAGCAACCTTTATTGGTTATGAGAAAGGTATCAAAGGATACCAATTCTGGTCTCCTAAGCACATATGAGTAGTAATTTCATCTACTGCCACATTTGATAAATTTGTTTTTTCACATTGTTCTAGAAAGTCAGATGACAAACCACCTCCTATTTCTCAAGACAATGAAGATGAAGTCAATCAGAAACCTTTACAGAATCCTAAACCCCAAGAAGATATACTGGTCACACAATATTATTCATGTCCACCTATGGAAGATCAACACTATCCCAATCAACAAGTCCCTCCAGGTGATCAACAGCCACCTGATGATCCTCCACATCCTTCAGTTCCTTCTCCCACATATAGATCAGTTTTACCAGCTATACCCAAACCAAGAAGAGGTCAGAGACCTCATCATCCAAGGATCATGCCAGATAATGCATATGGTAATCATCCTCCTGTTGAGATTGAGAGAGATCTACAACAAGGTGGAGATCCAAATTGGGATCAGAAACTGACTAATGAGGAAGATCTTGGAGATCAGCCTCCACTGCTCCTGCTTTTAATATTTCAAAGCAGTACAAGGATGTTGCAAAGTTATCTGCAGATAAACAATGTCAATGAAGGACAGCCATGCAAGAAGAAATGGATTCCTTGCAAGATAGAAAGTCTGGGACTTGGTCAATCTACCACCTAGTCGCACACCTGTCAAAGGGAGATGGGTTTATGTTATCGAAAGTGATGGCCAACATAAGGCATGCTTTGTTGCAAAAGGATTTACACAGATCTACGGAATGGACTTTGGAGAAACTTTCTCTCCAGTTGCAAGATTCAAATCTGTTTGACTCCTCCTCTCCATTACAGCACTCGAAGATTGGGAAATCAAAGCACTTGATGTCAAGACTGCATTCTTATTTGGAGATTTAGATGAGGAGATCTACCAACAACTAGAAGGTTTCATCAAGAAAGGCATGGAGAACAAAGTTTGTTGTTTGAGGAAGGCCATCTATGGTCTCAAACAAGCTGCCCTTCAGTGGAACAAGGCTTTGCATCAATCCCTATTGGAGATGGGATTTGTTCACACACTTTTAGACCCAGGAATTTATGTTCACTTTCATGGTCAGAATATTACCATTCTTGTTATTTATGTTGATGATTCTCTCTTTATCAGTTCCAACAAATTCTACCTCAAGTTCAAGAAGAAACAATTCATGGATTGTTGGGAATCTAGGGATCTTGGTGAAGTGACAGAATATCTTGGTATGTGGATCACTCGAGATCGTGTGAAATGCACTCTAAAGCTAGATCAGATCTTATATGCTGCTAAAGTAATTGAGCACTTCAAGCTCAATAATGCCAAACTTGCTCGCACTCCTTTGCCTTCAGGATATAACCCTGCACCAAACCCTAAGACTACCACTCCTCAATTGCATAGTTGCTATCAGTCGGTCATTGGATCACTGTTATACATTATGCTGGGAACATGCCCTGACATTGTCTTCTCTGTTATCAAGATGTCACAGTTCTCTTCAAATCCATCTGAGGAACACTTGCAGAAAGCACTCTATATTGTGCGATACCTTCTTGGTACAAAGGATCTCTGCATAACCTATGATGGGGCCAGTGGATCTGGTTTTGTGGCATACTCTAACACAGATTGGGGTGGAGACTTGGAAACTTGTTGATTCACTTCAGGTATGCGATGTTCTTAGGCAATGGAATAGTCTCATGGCTATCCAGGCGACAACGCAATATCACACTGTCTTCTACAGAAGCAGAATATGTTGGCATGACAGAAGCATCCAAGCAAATCTCTTGGATTCAGAATCTCCTATCTGAAATAAGATTCAATATCAAATCTATACCGCTTCTAGTCGACAATCAAGGTGCCATGTTTCTTGCTTCAAACCCTGCTCAGGAAGGACACACTAAACATACTGTATAGAGATTCCTGAACATTATATCCACAAATGCATCCAGAAAGAAAAAGTCAAACTTTTCTATATTCCTACTAATGAGCAGAGAGCAGATATCTTCACAAAGAATCTGACTTGGCAGCGTTTTGAGGAAAATAGGAAGTCATTATCACTCTCAAGATATACATCATGAATAGTGAGGTGGAGTGTTGGAAATTGACACAGTAATATCTAGTCTGCTCTTCATGCTTATTGCTTAATACAGTGTCATTACTGACACTAATGAGCATGACTGACATTAGTCAGTCACTATAGTCATTAGTGTGACTGACATGATTAGGTCAGTCACACCATTATGGTACCATTTCATACCATTCTTTGGTGATCATTACGACATCATATTCTATTCTTATTAATGATGTCATACTTCATTATCTCACACCATATACTTACAATCTAGTGTGATTACTTACCATTCTGATCTCATATTGTGTTACTATTGCACAATATGTTCTCTTCCTTTCATCATGGGCTCTTTCCTGGGACTCTTTCGCCCTTTACTGATAGTTTCATCCACTTGTACAAACAATACTCTGAATGTATATAAACTGGGTCCTTATGACCTGAATAAAAAAAAGCTCTCAACTCCTATAATCAAGTGATAGCTCCTCAATCTACTTGCAAGAGTATCAAGCACTAAGTGAGTATTCTCCCTCGCTGGTTCATCCCTTCACTGTTGCCTCTGCACCTGGTCAGAACTAGCAATTCTGATAACCCCTTGTACCCATACCTTGTACTGTAGTCACCCCAACAGAGCATAGTCTTGTTCTGTTGCTCACTTGTCTCAGTGTTTCCCACCATAGGCCATGGCAGGCTTCCAGTGGGTTACAAAATTTGCATAGCAGTAGCAGAAAAAAATAATTCTACCAATTATCTTTTGCTGTAATAACTTGCTTGCATCTCTCTACCCTTCCCTCTTATGCCCCATAAACCCCAGTTGGTCTTTACCATGACTCGTGGATCAAAGTCAGCAATCTCCCACTTCTCACTTCCGAATGCATTTTCACCAGGTGTAACAACCCATTCAAACTCGTTAGCAATATCGGGGACTTGATCAAGGGATCGGATATCTCGTTCAATGTCAGCAGGAGAGAATCCTGTGACGAAGATTGCGCATCTAGTGGTAAGAAGTGCTGGGACGACTGGACCCCATTCGGTAGGCGAGGCTATTTGTAAACAGTGTCTCCCATGAAGCCCCGAAAGCGATGATGACGACGGAAAGCCAAACCCGGGGGAGAATAGGAAAAAGAGATCGGTATATGGATCAAAAGTATCCTGGAACTGTGAGTGGACTTCCATATAATTGGCTTGCATTCCAGTGATTGTCAGTTGCGGAGAGTAAGGGACTGTGTATGATGGGACGCCGTAAAGCTTGAGCGAAGAACGGGTTCGTTTCAAACCAACGATTGGTTTCGGAGTGGGGGGCTCATAAACATTGGGAACATACAATGGTGGTTTCTCTTGCTCGGTGGTAAGCTTTGCCGCGGCTGAATCATCCCCGGGGGATTGAGTAGATCTCTGCATTTGAGATCCCAGGTCGTTTCGCATTCTCGGGAGCGATACCTGTGGCCCAATGAAGTATAGATGGAAATGACAGGATGGAAACAGCATGCAGAGTTGCTCCCAGACATGGGGTGGAAGTGAGGACTCTGCGCGTGCACCCAGAATGAATATCCTGATCTGGGGTTTGGCGACACCAGCTTCTTCAGTGTCAGGGGAACCAGGAGCGACATGCAGGGTCATACGTAGCGCTGGGAGGAATTGAACTGTTCAAGTACTCCCAGATGAACATTTAATTGACTTACCGGCCAACGACCGACTACCTTCAGGTGTAACGCGGCGATTATTCAGAGTTAATCCGCTATTTTGATGTAGAACAGACCCTATGGTGAGCGGATAGGTGAGCAACTTGCTTGCATGTCTCCTCGATCGTTCGGTGTCCATTGAAGAGAAACCACGCGTGTACCAAAACAGATCCCAATTGGCAAATGAGATAGCCTCCTCGTATGCTTGAGGTCCTTCGTAACAGAGATGTCAAATTCCTGTGTCCGACAAATGTGCACTAGACGCACCTGGTAGCTCGAATTCGTACATTCTCCGACCACTTCGAAGATCATGTTCATCCTCATTGACCTCTCGAAGACGTGGACAGAACTTTGCGTGATCCTCATCCGTTTCCCAATGCTCTCTGCTGCAATGAGTCGGCCAGCCACAGTCAGGGCACTCGAACTTGACTCTTAACGGTTCTGTTCCATTGTCATTATGTGTTGTATGATCGCCATGACTGGATGAACAGATTGGACAGGGAGCGAGAGAGCGAATGGCTTCTCCACGAGCCTTGACTGCAGGGAATGGTGATTCGGAGAACGGATGGAAAAGACCATCCTCGCTCCTTCCAGAGGTGACGGGCTTAAATTTGCGCGCGAAATTTAAAAAATGTCGCCGACCACGAAATCCTTGTTGAAAATTGGTGCTGAGAACCCGGAGACGTAGAGAAGTAGTGATGAAAGCTGAGCCACGGCATAGAGACATCGTACTAAGCGAGTGTTGAATGAACAACCACTGCTTCTAACTCAGTGCCGCTGGTCTGTCAGTGACTCCTTCGTGATTCGTGGGAATTCGATCCGGGTACGTCTCACCAGACATCAAGACAAGGGAATAACCACCACTGGCATTTTCGGCGGTCAAGCAAGGTTTTTACGCTCCATTATGACAGCAAGAACAGCTACGATTTCTAGAAAAACAAACGAAACACAGATTGAAGTGTTTCTCAGTCTTGACTGCAGCCCTGGTTCGGGTCAGGCGCAGAACATTGATATTTCGACGGGGATCGGTTTTTTAGACCATGTAGCGCTTCCTCCATATTCTGGACGCGTAGACA
This sequence comes from Boletus rubescentipes, assembly GCA_038092775.1. Taxonomy (NCBI): domain Eukaryota; kingdom Fungi; phylum Basidiomycota; class Agaricomycetes; order Boletales; family Boletaceae; genus Boletus; species Boletus rubescentipes. Next base: position 23,186 of record JBBPRA010000017.1, read on the forward strand.
ACTGATCGGGTTCTCCAGATGTATCATGCGCTGGCAAAGCACAGCGGGACGTCGTTGATCATGAAGTGCCAAGGAGATCTGTGGATCGATGACCACCACACTGCAGATGAGTGTCCCCTTTTCCCCGAGACACGAAGGTCCTAGGATCGATGTACAAGATAGTGCGATTGCATTAGGTACCGCATTTAAACAAGCCCTTGGAGAAATCAAGGGCATTAGGCGGTATGGCACAGGATTCGCACCACTCGACGAAGTCTGTGATCACTCTCTGCATCGGCCCTATTGTGGCTGAACATATTTTCTCATAGGCACTTTCACGGGCAGTGATTGACATTTGCTCTCGTCCGTATTGTGTCGCTGAGCTTGGATTGCAACGCGAGAAGATCGGAGACCTCTCGACAGAGATGATTCCTCATATCTTCCATTCTTTTGCAATGGCAGCCGGCGTGACTCTCCATGTCGACGTCCTTCGGGGAGAAAACGATCACCATCGGTATGATCCCAACCACAAGTCGTAGAGCTTCCTTAAGCCTAACACAGGTCTGAGTCCGCATTCAAAGCACTGGCGCTGGCAATCAAACAGGCCATCGAGCAGACAGGTGGGAATGAGATACCGAGCACGAAGGGAGTGCTTTAAGCCAAGATGTCGCCTTCCGTCGATCTCACATTTGACACAACGCACAAAAAGATTGCATAGCTCGTAACTAGTGGAAAGCAGACTAAACGGATGTTGCGATGAAATACATATATGAACAAAGTTCCAAGTACTATATCGAGTATACCCTAACACCCGTTCAGGACCAGAAAATACACCTCTTTTCTCGCGGAGGATTCAACTGCTCGGGAGGTTAACAGACACAGTCCAAGAACAGATGGGTCTCTGACCTTCGCCCATTTCGAACATCTAAATGCTTCAGCGAATTCAGGGATGTTAGAGACCGTACCGTCCGTACGGTAGCGATTCGGTGAGTGAGCATCTGTCCGAACTCGTTGCACCTGACGGTGGGGGTTGACTGAGTGGTCTGGGATTCAGCAGGAATCGTTAATACTCACGGCATCCGCTGGTCGATTGTTCATGGCCCACGTGCGTGCAAAGGAAATGAAGAACAATTGTTCCCTGCGTTTCCTTAACATGCGAGATACTTTTGGAGATAGAACGATGCCCCACCTCGTGTAGTCTAATCCGGGAAGTAGATATTCGTGCCCAGCATCATACGAATCCTCATACTGGGCCTTCCATGCACGGTAGGCTTGAATAAGGCCAGAGTCACCGATGTTTTCCCCAGACGTCCTACACACCCAGAGTCAGCGATTCACAAGACATCACTGGACGGTTAACTTACAGGTTGCCCTATCAAATACAACCATGTAGGATTCAAACTTTTGCAAAGAATCAAGACTCACGTTGACATGTATGACACCGCCTCTACCATCGTCAATGGTGTACGCTGGATTTCGTCAGAAAGCTCAAGTTACGAAAATCTGAAAAACATACCAGAATACTGTTCGACAATGCAGTCTTGGCGAATTTGATATGCGTCGCTTGTTTGGCGAGTCCACCACTCCTCTAACTTCCCTTGTTGATTGTAAAGTCGACCAGCAGAGTCGAAGGCGTGCTGCTCATTGATAAGTTATCACGTGAAAAGAGTATGCCACTACACCAACCGTAAGTTCGTGGGCGGCAACCATGCCAAATGAACCATATGATAGATATCCTGGCCTGCATGACTGTCAGAAAAAACCGTTGTCGCAGCAACCACCACATACCATTCAAGAGAAAAGAAAGGCGGCTGCAAAAGACCTGCAGGGAACACGATCTTCGCAAGAAAATCTGAGTCCTGACCTATACAAAGGTGATCGAGATTTACATACCTCATTACCTGTAGGGTTGTAGTATGCATTGACGGTCGCTGGTGTCATTTCCCACTCGTCAAGATTCCTCGACTTTCCGAGTTTTTGCCACATCTTATAAACGTCGGAAGCACTGGAATTCAATGTTAGACGGTTCTTCTGCCTGGTGTATATGTAAAGGACTGACGCAGCACTCAGCATGTTCTCGAAGAAGGTATCGACATGAACCTTGACGAGTGTATAATAGCTCACTAGAGAGCGAGCGTCACGGGTATCGGGGGACAGTGGGAAGCCAACTTTCTTTCGAATTTCCTCCGCTTTTGCGCGGGCTTTTTGAGCCGATTCCTCATCCATCCACTCGATTCGTTCTAGAGACTTCTTAAATGCTTTGACAATGTCTACAAAAAATTGTAAGAACAATAAGTCCGCGATGCAGAACTTGCAGCTTACCCGATATGATCAGAGTGGCCCGTTCCTTCGAGTCGCTGGGGAACGTCGCGTTGACAAAGTACCTGCCAGTCGCAAACCCCATGGCATCTTCTACCTTGCGCATGCAGAACTCGGATCGCTGCCCGATAGCTCCTGGTCTAAGTCCGTTGAGAACCTCCTGCAACTGCCGTACCGCCTTCCATGCTTCGGTCGTCGTCCCCAAGTTAGGAGCATATCCTAGGGCAGCGCGGACAACCAAATATGCCTCAACGACATCAGAAGATGTACGCTCCAAAATTCGTGACAATGAGCTCGGATACGGCTTGTAAGTAACGATGACACGGCTGGGAAAGAAGCGAGGTGTAAATGTAGCAAAATAGTCAGGGAAATTGATTTGAGGAAGCGCGGATTTGAGGGTATTGATACTGATGGGGTTGTATGTGCCAAAGGGGTCTTGCTCCAGCTTGTCTAGATCTAAAGTGGCAGCAGCAATTTCGGATTCGAACTTGACTACTTGGCGCGCCAGCTCGCGAGCCCTTAAGAACGGATCTTCAGCCGGCTTACGGGTATCGTCATTCTCGTTACCATCCTCGTCCCAAGGTGGCCATGGCCAGGGAGGCCAAACACGTTCTTCGTCTTCCAGCTGTTCTGTGTGAAGAATGGTATCCAAGCGTTCGCTTGGGAGGTTTGTCATACCCATGACTTCGTCATCGTGCAAAGTAACCAAAAGACGCTCAATGACATCCTGATAAACGCTGAGTACGTCTTGTTCCTTGTAGTATTCCTAATAAACGATGAGCAAGCAGGAGAAACAGATAGATTCTCATGCAGCGTACCTTTGACGGCAATCCCAGGGTGGGTTGAGTAAACCAGAGCGTCATGGCATTGGGATCGACACCGGCATCGCCTTCGACGTAGAAGTTGAATAAAGCGTCGACACCTGTGGGACAGATATTCACGGGGTATGGGACTCATGTGAAACAACACTTGCCTCTGGAATGCATGTAACCAAGAGCGTTAGACAGCCCTTGCCTTGGATTGAGAGCATTAACATCGACACGGTTTCCACGATATATTTTCCTGATGTTATTTACAAATTGTTGCAATGGTACTTGGCCAAGGTAGTCAAGCTTTGCCTCGTCCATGCAAGAAGCATAGAGGGTGCGAAGTTTACGGAGTAGTTGGTCGTCCCATGAACTATCGTAGATGGTTGTGTCGGAGTTGAGGAAATTCTCAAGAACTAGCCAATTCTGCTCGGAGAGAACCGAGAAGGTGTTAATGGCAGCTTTGTCGCCAGGAATTGGGTGTGATGCTATCCAACCGCCATCTAATGGATGATTAAGCGCTGAAGGGCTAAATGGGGCCGTGTGGTCGACTCACTAGCAAAATCGTAAAAGTTCTCGCATGGATCATAAGTGGTATCCAGAGAAGCCAGGATTGAGGCGGAAAGGATGATACATTCTCTGGTGAGACACACTTCCTGTTGTTTCTCGCGAGTGAGGAATGGAGACGCGAGGTAGAACGATAACGCGTACCTTTGATGGACCAGGGTTTGGCGTTTCTGGAGGACCAGTCGGTTCGGGCCCAACGATAACGGTGCGAGTGACGTGATCAGTGGTTGTAAAAGTGGAGACAGAAGTATGGACTGCGGTGGTGGTAGTTGTCTTAGTGGTAGTTCCTATAGCAGTTGTGACATCAAAGATGGTAGAAAAGGCAGTGGAGACTGCGGTCGTGGTGGTGGCGGAGATGAAGGTGGTAGCGGCGGTGGTAGTATGGGTGACCGTCTTAGTTTTTGTCTCGGTGTGCGTACCATTACCTTGATCGCCGTCGCGACCCCCACCTCCGTTCCTAAGGTTGAGCTTGTGTTGCGCACCGGCGAACAGGCCGATGAAAACAGAGCTTATGAGGAGAAGGACGAGCACTTCGACGAGGAGAACCTTTGTGAGGCCTGTGAGCGGTTCGTGCACGACATCCGTGAGACGGCCGGTGAGAGAGCGGGGACGGGAGGGCGGATCTGGGGGGTTATCTCTACCTTGGCCGCCGTTGTGCAAGAGAGGGGCAGCCTCCGAGTCTGGTGGGGCGGTGAGTGGGCAAAGGAGGGGGAAAATATGAGCTGACCGCGGTCCCTGTCGTTGGGAGACCTTGGAATTGGCGAGCGTGGATTTGGGGACCTTGCCTGGCGGTCCGCCATGATGACGGTAAGAGCTGGGACCTGCAAGAGAGGCAGGACGGTGCTTAAGTAGTGCCAGAACGCGTGCCCGCCGTACGACCTCCACGCGGCCAATGGAACCGACCAACTCGTGTCGGAAAGATCCATCGCTTGTGTATTGCAATCAAGCTTAATTGCGATGATAAGATTGTGATTTTGGGGCGGAGTTACAATTGCATTTTGCTACGCACGCACAATAATCGCGATAAATAAATAAATAAATTCATTCGTTCATGGTCTACCTTGCACCACCCCAACTCGCCTCTGCTTCACGGCCATCCTACGGCGATGCTTACACGAGCATCCTTGCCACTCATCGCCGCTCTCCACTCACATCCGCCTCCTCCGTTATTCTCCTCGTCGCTCCAGATGTCGACGCGTTGTGCGCCGCAAAGATGCTTGAAGAACTCCTCAAGCAAGACGACGTGATGCACAGGACCATCCCCGTATCTGGTGTCGCAGAGTTGGAAGCCGTCAAAGACGAGCTCGCAACGTACAACGAGGTATGCAACACTGTCCATCTCTTCTTCCTTCTAACGCCGCGAAGCTGCATACTCTCATTCTCCTCAATATGGGTGCCATTCTCGATCTCCCTTCTCCCGCCTGGTTTGGGGAATTCGGTCCACATTTAACCCTACACGTCATCGACTCCACGAGGCCTCAGAACCTCGCAACTCTGTTCGGTGGTGGTGACATCAGTGATCGCATTGTCCTCTGGGACGATGGTGAGGTTGACACCATGGATGCACAAAGAAAGGCCTGGGAAGCACTAGAAGTCCGTTTCTGTACGTCACAGAAACCACGCGTAGGCTGACAAACTCTACCAGTACGAGCCAGAACCAGACTCGGAGGATGATGGTTCAGACTTCGATTCAGAGCTTGAAACGCAAGACGATGCAGGGCTGGATGAGGACTCGACGACAGGGACCCCGCCACGCAAGCGCAAATCGCAAACTCTCGATCAACACACAGGTAAAAGGCCAAAGCTGGACAATGTCGTGATACTTCTCCACATTGTACGCTCACACTGACACCTTCTCCAGGAGCCGAGTCGAATGTCGCGAGAACAGCGCACCTCGCATCAAGCAGTGGTCGAAAAGCACTACGCAAGTGGCTCATGGTACAGTCAGAGTGCCTCGGCGACAATCTATATCCTTGCTACTGTCCTTGAGCGTGCAGACTGTGACCTCCTCTGGTATGTGGTACTCAATGATTAACCTATCTCTCTCTCGTCATCGTAGTAGGCTCGCGATCCTTGGGCTCACATACCAGTACACAACTTCCCGCATATCACGCGAGTTTTATGAAAAATATCATACCATCTATTATGACGAAGTATCACGCCTCAATCCACTCCCAGCGGAGGTCACCAGTAATATCGATACAATCACTGCGCTTGGCCCAGATGATGTGTCCATACGATCTACCGAGGAACTGAGATTCACCCTCCTTCGTCACTGGACACTGTACGATGCCATGTTTCACTCGAGTTACGTAGCGGGAAAACTTGGAATTTGGAAGGAACGAGGTCGGAAGAGGCTCACAGGCTTGCTTGCTAAAATGGGGTAATTGTAACCTTCAGACGAGCGTTTCAGTGATCCTCGACTTCAACTAACCTCATCTGAGGCAGGTTTTCAATACCGCAAACCCAACAGCTGTACGCTCATATGGATCTCGATCTTAAGCAACAGTTGAGATCCAAGCTTGACGCTATTGCCCCGGAGTACGGTCTAGTGGAACTCACGTACTCGTCCTTCGTTCGATGTTTTGGGTATCGTGCCCCTCCCCTGAGCGCTGCTGATGCTGTGGAGGCTCTCAGCGCACTCTTGGATGTGGCAGGTGGTGTCAGGATGGAGGTCGAGGTCGAAGGTGCCCGACACGGTGGGGAATGGTTTGGCAGTGGTCGCGTATGGGAGGGCAGTAAACAGACCATTGATGAAGCGCATGAAATCAATGAACGCAGTGAAGGCGTTAACAAGAATGGAGAAGGTGATGGGGCGAATCTAGATGGTGCAGAAGAACGCACAGAAGTTTCCTGGTGGGTAAGGAACTTCTGGGCAGCCTATGACGCTCTCACCGAGTAAGTCCCTCCCTACATTGGGTGCAGCTAAATAGCCAAATATTCGAATACTCCAGCATTGTTCCCCTTCGAGATGCACTCGCGCTGTCCATGTCACTCCATCGGGCCATAATACGACAAGGGACCTCAATAATCGACAAGCAAGACATTCGTACAATGCGCTCTCATCGTGTCGTCGTTCTCTCTCAGGGACCCGATCTTGCACTGTTTGCACATCCCGGCGTACTCTCGCGTCTGGCGCTCTGGTTAATCGATGCATTGAGAGACAAGTTACCAGGCACGAAACTTGCGCGGGGCAAGAAGAGCTTGCCGTTTGTCCTGGCGTGCCTGAACGAGCGGACAGAGACATACATTGTTGTAGGGGTCATGGGTTCACTGGAACTGGAAGATGTAACCAAGAAGTAAGTCCTTCAAACGTCTACTATCGGAATGAGAGGATTGATGTGCATCGCTCAGCGAGTTCGGTCTAGCATTTATCAACGCCAAAGAACGATGCAACGCCCGGTCTTCTCACAACTCATTCAATACAAGTATTCTTGAGATTGATCAGGATGATCTAAAGGTGTTTCTGGAAGCCCTGTGCGAGGTGGGCGAGGGATACTAATGTACAATGCGTGTTGTGGTACCACGAACCATTCGAGAGTATGCACACCCGACTTATTCCCCAGAGCTCCACCAGACACCAAATCCCCTATAAAATATGTAGCGCGGAAAATCATCAAACAACAGATTCGGGCACGCACCCTCCTTCAGAATGCCTAGAGAAATAATCGTAGTCGACATTAACTGGGAACAAAATCAGTATACGTGCGAATTTGGGGCGTGATAGGTAGTCTTACTGGCCATAGCTAACACAAGCTACTCTCATGATCAGTTAGCACCAAGTTGTGATCTCCAAACAGATTAAACTTACCGCCCGTTCATCAACGGTCAACTTCCTTGCTGCGCCAGGCTCGTGCACTATCCACCCACCGTTTTGACCTGGACTGGAAACTTGTTCATCCGATGCCTCAAATGACACTGTGTACTGCCCCGTGTCTGTGAAGATCTGGATTTCAAGAATTGGTTCGAAGGAATCGAGAGCATCTCAGCCGCAACGTTACCTCTCTCCCAAACCCCCTGAACGCTCTGTTGACACTAGCGATGCCTTGCCCTTGCGCATCCCGTAAGATGAAATGCCACGCCCATAAACCCTCGTCTACGCGCGCAAATTGGTTGAAGTGGACTTCGGACGTAGTAAGCTCTGGTTGAGGATCCGAACCGAGGGTAGTGAGCACTCGATGTGGAGTAGACCTAGATTTGGTGAAAGAGATACGAGGATGACGAGGAGCGACGGGAAATCGAACACGATTGGTTCGTACCCGTGCACACAATTCCAGGACATCGACCCAAGACGTCAGACGGTCAGAGGATGCGACAGTGTTATAGAGCCGGTCTAGAAATATGAGACAGATGGGGAAATGCAAGGAAGAAAAGACGTACCGTAGTTACATGCCGGCGGGATATAGCCACAAGAAAGACAAGGTATGCAGCCATGAGTCCAGGATGTCAACAAGTCGAGACCGGGGAATATTGATGAGAGCGAAGGACGTCGAACAAGCCAAGAAACCGCAGATAATCGCGTTCAAGTTGGATGGACGAAATGAAATGGGAAGTAAGAATAACACGATCATGTAAATAACCGTGACGGAATTGTTGTCAATGCAACAGGCGTAGAAACGAGGGCAACACGTCCAAATTGAGAGTAAGATTCATTGGATCAGACCCCGAGGAATGGTGAACCAGAACATAGGGTCGACAACACGTAAGCCAATAATAGTATGCATCAATGGAGAAAGAAGGATCAAGTGTGTAAGATTGGAAGTAACCACTTGCGTTGAATAAGATCCATGATAACCGTAGGAATAGCGGGAATAGCAGGGGATTTATGCAAAATTGAAAAACACCGAAAAGAAGGGCAAAGGAGAGTCACGCGGTGGTTTAGCAAGCATAATATCGCATATCAGGTAGTCCGGTGAGGGTTATTGCCAATGACACAAATTGAGGGGAGGCGTTACGATTTGGCACCCGATCAGCGGATTCCATACCAAGAAGCGATTAGGAACACACGTACCGCATGAACAAATTGTACCTCCTCCTCCAGAGATGCCACTCCTGCTGCACCTCTGCGAAAGTCTCTGGAACTAGCTGTCCCTCCGGGGAAGCAAGGTGATCTCTAGGACTCTGAACGAACATACGAGAGTTTATCCAAGAAAATGGGCGACGGATCTGGAAGCAGTATGTGATTTATACACCAACGCCATGGTACTGAGCTATAAACACCCACCCAAAGGATCGGTGAGCCTTCGAGGTCCATTACCAATGCTCGGAACGGCCGATGCGTTCTGAAGACCTGTCTTGCGAACATCGAAAAGAAACCTCGCGGTTCTTCAACAATATATCCGAGTGACTCTCCAGCAGGGGTGGCTTCACAGCAAACTTCAGTGTATAACAAAAGGCTAAGCGTCTGGACACACTAATGACATATCGGTTCGACTGCTCGAATCCCATGAAGATATTGAGCATTTCAAGCTGTCTGGTTAGAAATGAGACCGAGGAAGGAGCCAAACTTAATAACTTTCACTACCTTGTCACTACGAACTGGTCGTTGTTTACCAGCAAACGCCTCAAACCCGCCTCGGGATCGGCGGCGGGGTGTGCACTTTCCCTCCAATGCTGCGAGTGGTCTTTGGATGGTTTAGTTTCATAGTCTGACAAGGTCCACGGACGGTTTGAGTCTGAAGGAGGGTCTGACTGGGACCTGCGCGACATACTGCTTCGGGAGTTTCTCCCGGAACCAGTGGTGCGATGTGGAAAACGGGAAATGGCATATAACCGACGCTGTTGTGCCAAGGGTGTGAAGGAATACGAGTGCCTTGTCAGCAAGCGGTAACCCGTCATAAGGGCAGAGCCGGGTCAAATTTTGAAGTGAAGCCTGAGCGTAGTCAGAGGTATACAGTAGTATGTATATGTGGCAGAGTGGCTATGTCTTTGGTATTTACTACATTATTGTAGTGCTAACCCCAAGGTTCAATTTGCCATTCAAGTTCGAGACTTGTCTAGCCATCCTCCACTCCTCCCTGGTGCTGGGGTGACGATGCATCGGCGGTCAACCGTTCTGCGTATTCCAAAGAACGCACGATCTGCTGCTACAGCACCTAAAATACAGGTGGGCTATTGGTCGTATCCAGTACGCGAAAAACTCACCAGTGAACATTAGCCCGTTCAATTGAGGCGAGTTCCCCGGTCAGAACCAAACAGAACTCCCGAACTTGGGGCTCTCCGGCATATTCCTCCCCACCTTGCCTCACAACAGTGTCAAGTGAAACTTATCGAACGTAGCTCATTCCGTTCCAATACCCCCACTCCGCAATCTCATCCTAGACCTCATACTATATCACGTTCGTCGCCGCCCCGGCCCAGCGAATGTGGTTCCTTTCGCTCCCTTGTTCCTCGGTCCGAAACTGAGCCTAGCCCGCCATCGCGCTTGTCTAAACCGAAATTCAAAGAACGCGGGTCCGTTCGTTTTGGCCATCCCTTTGTCACAGATGTAAACCGAGGCAGCACAGCAAAAATAGGTCGCTGGCATGGGAAGAAAGGGGAAGGTGATAGCAGCAGGAGATTCCAGCCCAAGCAGGTGCAAATGGATCTCTACATCCCATCGACTGTTTCCGTTGGACAATTAGCCAGGTTGTTGAATGTTCGCTTGCGTAGGGTTGTTGTTCCCCCTTGCTCACAATGAACTGATTCTGTTCTGTTCAAAGGTACGCTTCAGCGCAAGATGGACGAAGTAGGCATGCACGAAGAATCTTCCTATGATTATGGTCGGCAATCTTCCTTCTCTTCATCAAAGAGGCTGAACTATCCCCATAGTTTTGACGTCTGACTATGCTGCCTTGCTCGTACAAGAGTTCGGTCGTAACCCAATTATTAACGATGAAGCCGCTTTCGACCTATACCCTCCGTGAGTACGTTTCTTACTGTTGACACTTGGGGCTCCCATCCTCCTGGAGTATTCCGTTGACTCCAACATTCTTTTATAGTCCACTCGCGGCAAACCCCCACCTCTTGCCAACTCGTCCCCCCATTGTAGCTATAATGGGGCATGTCGATCACGGAAAAACCACTCTTCTCGACAATCTTCGTTCCTCTTCTGTTGCTGCTTCTGAAGCTGGTGGGATCACGCAGCATATCGGTGCTTTCTGTGTTCCGTTAAGCATGAATAGTGACTTCTCATCGAAATCAGGAGATGAGCATCTGATTACGTTCCTGGATACTCCGGGCCATGCTGCCTTCTCTGCCATGCGTGCGCGCGGAACCTCGGTCACTGACATCGTTGTCCTGGTCGTTGCCGCCGATGACGGCGTCATGCCTCAAACACTTGAAGTCATCGAACTTGTTAAGCGTGAGAGGGAAAAAAGTAGCATTGGAATGGTTGTTGCCATTAACAAGGTTGACAAACCTGAAGCTGATGTTGTAAGTCTTCTCTTACACCCGTCGCAGTCTTTCCTTCGCCGCCTACGCCTATTTCATGGTACTCACGTTTCTTCATCCTGGACGCGGCTTACAGGAGAGGACTAAACTTGCCTTGCTTTCTGCTGGTGTTCCTCTAGAAGAAGGTGGTGGAGATGTCCCTTGCGTCACTGTCTCCGGGCTCACTGGATCTGGACTACCTGAGCTTGTTGAAACCATCGCTCTAGTTGCTGATGTGATGGACCTCCGTGCAGAACGAGATTGCGCACCCGTGGGATATGTCCTCGAGTCCAGGATGCTCAAAGGATTTGGGTGAGTCTGCGCGTACACTATCTAGCTCCATTTTTGTCACGAGTTCCAACCCACACGCATAGCCCTGTTGCAACCGTTCTTATTGCTCGCGGCACCCTCTCTCCAGGAATACCCCTTGTAGCGGGGACTTCCTCTTGTTCCACACGCCGCCTTCTTTCCCCGTCCTTGAAACCCAGCACTTCTGCCGCGCCTGGTACCCCTGTCATTGTCACAGGTTGGAAATCACTTCCCGCCGCTGGCGAAGAGGTCCTAGCAGGCAGCGAAGCCGATATCAAGAAAGCATGCGCGAATCGAGAACGGAAACGGGATCAGGAGAGCGCCCTGGGCGACATCGAGGCGATAAACGCCGCGAGGCAGGCGGACAAAGAAAGGGAGGAACAGGAGAGAGAGATTGCATACAAGGCAAAGAGGGGTAATCGTGCGCCCAGCACTATGGCTGAAGATGGTTCTGCTCGAGAAGTTAAAAGGAACTGTCTTCGAATCGTTGTCAAAGGGGACGTTAGTGGGAGCGTCGAGGCTCTAGTTGGTGCAGTCAAGGATATTGGGAATCACCTAGCAGGTGTTAAAGTTGTTTCCACGGGTGTGGGGGACATCTCTGATTCTGATATCATGATGGCCAAGGCTGCGGACGGTGCGTCTACGTCTGGATTTTCGTGCACACTCGTTAATTTCCATGTCAGCGATGATAATCGCATTTTCTGTCGGCGTGCCACGAGCTGTTCGAGCTTCCGCCTCTCAGAACCACATCCCGATTTACTCGTCTGATGTTATATACCGCGTCATCGACGACGTCCGGGATCGCGTCATATCTCTCCTACCATCTACTTACGACATCAAAGTCACCGGCGAGGCAACAGTACTTCAGCTGTTCGAGATACAAATTAAAGGAAGCTGCAAAAGGATTGCTGGCTGCAGGGTCACCCATGGGATTATGCAACGCTCAAGCTCGGTCAGAGTACTTAGAAACGAGAAAATTGTGCATGAAGGTGAGCATTAAAATACCTTCATCACGGCTGTATTGAACTTATTTTCAGGTTCTATAAATGCGTTAAAGCAGCTGAAGAAAGACGTAATTGAGGTTAGGAAAGGTTCAGAATGTGGCATTGACTTACAGGACTTCGATCATCTCCAAGAGGGTGATGTTATCCAGATGTTCCAGAAAATAGAGATGCCGGGCGAGCTGTAATCGTTTGGCGCAAGATTTGGCAACTACCTCGGGATCTACCCCCATCACACATACACGTATAGAATTTCATAGGTTTTATCATAGAATCATAATAATTGTTCAACATGCATGTGAAGTATCTCAGCATCCATGAAAATCTCTTCACGATAATCGGTTTTTGTTCTGCTCGTCAAGTACAATTTCCTTGCCACCGATCGTACCAGTCCTACCCCCAACCCCAAACGTCAGGTTGATATTTCCTAGATCACGCGTCGTCTTCTCAAGGACGGTCCAGCTTCGGGTATCCAATTTCTTCAAAACGACCTCTACCTTGCTTCCAAAGAACTTGTGCGAAGACCCTTCCGGCTCGACTGGGCCAAAGAGCTGGATTGTCCGCTTGAACCGTTTCTGGGCAGGAAGATATAGATCAAAATGGACCTGCGTATATTATCGTGAGTAAAGCAACAAAAAGTTAATGACCGTCCGCATGGCAGCGCCAACCTGTGTCTCTTCAACGGTTACCTTGCTTCTGTCCTTGTCAGCCTGCTTGGCAAATACGGACACGTGCACCTCGTTCGGTGTCTGGTAATGATCTACACGGCACTCAGCGAACTGTTCAGCCTGATAATTGCACACAGATCAGAAAGTAGTCAGCGCCGTGATAGCGACGTAATAAAGGCGGTGTACGCACCATCTCTTCCAGTGCATTCTGCTTCGGAACAAAAACATGGCGTCCTTTCTTGCATCCTTCGATCTTAAGGAATTCTTCAAATTCCAGGACTCGCCTTTTACAGCATAAATATCCCTGGACATCGCACGAGAACCGTCAGGAATGCAGAAAGAAGGATGTATGGAACAGTCCGCAAGCGACGTAATTTGCAGGGCTACACACCTTGCTTCCCTCGTGGAAGATGGGCTGCAGAGTGGATTAATCCGATCAATAGATATGAAGGCATCCGTGAAGGTGGCGAGGAATCCGAAACGTACTGGTGCTGGGTGGTAAGTGCATACGGTGCCTTCGCCGTTTCCGATGCGATTTTCTGCATCGCTCATAAAAATCACTCTACAACCTTTATGTCTGCATTCCATGCCAGGCGTAACCTCTACACTTAAATCATCCTCCTCTTCTGGGTGGGAGGGGAAAACGGTTTCAGCGGTGACAGTGGTAACAAGACGCGCAGATGTCTGTGGTTGAAGTGTCCGTGCCGTAGAATAGATTTCTTTTCCTTCCTTCAATTCTGTAACTTTGAGGATCTCACTTGTAACGGCCGCGGGCTTCAGCACTTGGGGAATAACTTGCGGTGCTGCTTCCGTATGTGCGCTAACCTCACACCCCTGGTCAGTATAATCGATGACCGTTAGTGATGAACGTGCCCCGCCAAGGACAAAGCATGCGTACAACTATAGCCATGAATTGATCGAACTCCAGAACCGGCTTGTTGATGCTTGAGCAACATGACCACGATTTTAAACCCTCGTGGAAGACCTGATAATGTAACAACTTGGAACGACCGACCTAACAAGACCGGTTGCCGAAACTCACTGGTGCTCCAGGATGGTAGCGACAACTGGTTTCTGTGTTCTCTGCTGATGAAAATTCTTTACCGCACCCTTTTCGTGCGCAACGTGGCATGTTGTTGAAGTGATCGCAGGACAATGAGATATTTTAGTGTTGCGAACGCCAACTCCAATTCTTCCTCTCATCGAGGTGAACAACTTGGCTGGCACAACATCTGGCTGACGTAATGCCTGGAATGTTCGCGAAGATGCCGACTCGTGAGTACTGCGTGAGTACTTGAGTAGTGAGTGTGATACCGAGACTTTCCGCCTGAAGGTCAAGTTTGAAGTGCAAGGAAACCAAGCAATGGTAGTCATTCAAAAGGGACCGTAATCCTCCCTTTCCAGGGTATCAAGTACATTAATGTGTACGATAATGTATACTTGTTCTATGCCAACGCCACATCAATGCACTGACTCAAAGTTCCATTCACCCGATCTCGACCAAGGTTGACTGATGAGTCAATCTGGGCGCTGCAGAGCGATGGAAGTCGACGGATAGCTTATCGGTCACTATTTGGAGACACCACAGGACACTACTCGTGTGAGAAGAGCATGTCGTCGCCAGTCAACGTGAAAGCAAATCCAGTGTCAAATCAACGACAGATGGGGTAAATACTAGCCTGCAGGGGTGCTACGGACATGTTCCAAGGGGGAAGAGATATTCTCGCATTCGAGATTGAATTGAAGAATCTCAGACTCAGGGATGAACACAGGTGGATCAGAAACGTTTCAACACCATGAAGCAAGCTATCTACTATACCTCGGTAAAGTCTTTGAAAGCGTGGGTCGAGACACTACTTAACCATAACGTGGCGAATGGACGCATCTCACAATAAGTTTCATTTCACTCGCAAGTGCCAACGCCATGAAACGTCATGGCATTTCTGCTCAAAGTTCCGTGCACCGGTCGCACCGGATGAGTCAGGAGCTCAGGTTTCAGGTCGCAGGGAAAGCCTGCAAACAGAAAGAAAATGGCATGTGCCATTTGTGTGCCGAATCTGTTGCCTGTGACACGATCGTTTTTGCCATGGAAAATAAACAGGCTCGCCGCCGTCGTATGTATAACTAAGTTTAATGGTATGCATTATGCTCCAAGTTGGGGATACGGGCAGGGTCAAGCTCCAAACAACGGAAGCTAACACCCACCTGGCCAAGCCCCGTGTTATCTTTTCAGCCGATGAAGTAAATGCAGCCTCGATCCGAGGCCAGATCAGAGGATGACCCTTCTTGCATTTGCTGCCCTGGACCTGGGTAACTGGTTCTTTGGTCAGGCTTCCATGACCATGAATGAATTGGATCCAACTTTGAAAAATACATCATGATCGCAGTGATAACTTCAATGGTACCAGATCGTTCTGTTGTCTTTGGGTGGCAGGAACTGCATAACGACGGGCGCTTTTGCACTGCACCTGACGGCGATCCACCCCTTCGAGTCAGCGAACGCCACAAGGATAAAGCTGTACAGCCATGTGGAAGACAACTCATAGATGGGGACGTAATGAACGGCTACTGTCCTATTGTCACAACAGAATGCCACGGAGCATGTGTACGGGGATCCCTGCATGGTGTCGGAGCAGATTCGATTGTTTGCAGGGCAGTCGTGGAGCATTCGCGTTGCAACCTTGCAGCCCCGATGGCTCCCCTGCAAACGTGTCACTGACCAGGTTAATTAACCGGAACTGACTGGAAACGCCGCTAAGATAAATGTAGCGATCAACACGACTCTATTCGAAAACCTAGAAATTTTGTTTCCGAATCTACCTTTCAATCCAACCCTGGACCAAATGACTCCCATACCAGAAAAGCCACCCCCCACGGACCGACGCGAGCAAGCGTCCGAAGAGCGGAAAAGATCCGCCGATGAACGCTGGATTGTGACTCAGGATGTCCAGAAAAAGCCTCAGGATGTTCACGGAAAAACGATATTACGCCATCTCCCTGAAGTTTTTGCATCAAGATAGACAATAGTGACCGTCGGGGCGCGAGTGACTTCTCGAGGGTAATGGCTTGGCGTGCTACGTCCCACGGCCTACAGAGGCTCTCATATGCCAAACCTGCCATTATACCGCCGCAGACTAAGGTGAAAGCATGGGTAAATCGTGGTAGATTGGGAGTGTGGGATGCTTGGTTCGCTGGCTGCGACCTTTGGAGAGCATGGTGTACCGCGAGTTTGACTTCATTTGCTACTTTGCGAGTGATCTCGAAAATCGTGAAGAAAGCAGCAAAACCTGAAGAATGAACATTTAAATGCTTCGAACAGTGGTTCAAGTTCACATACCACAGACATCTTTCCCACATCCCCATCCCCATCCCGCCCATCCACGCCCGGCCATTTCACTGACATCTTTCATCCAAAGTCGGACTTGCCTGATGTCTCTGATTTGATCAGATCTACTTGCGACGTGTATCGGCTGCGTTCCCCGAAAGACCTCCTTCCACGCATGGGACCACCCTTTCCCCGTTCCGCCCTCGATGACGAGTCTCATATTTTCAACGGGTGCAGCGACCAAGGCTTGCATACTACCCGCCGCAGCGCCTGACAGTGCGACCGTGAATATCGAATGAGCTCCGAGGCAAGATTCTAGATAACTGGAACATTCCGTGTATGTAGTCCAAAGCACCGTACCCAGCACTGCGTTGGCGAGCATTGGTGGTACGAAGTGCTTAGGCATTACCATGAACTACAACAGTATAAGTTCCGATTCGGACGGACTCAAAAAGAGGGTGGTACCACACCTTGATTCTTGACGAGGGATACGATATATTGAGGACTGAGAGTAGTTCCGTGACTGTTAGCATGTCCGCGGAGTGAGTGCCAACCGCTCACTGGGTTTGCAGACGGTTAGCAGAGCGAATCGTTACATAGTGTTTGACCTGCCTTTGGATGGCCTGAACAACCTCACTGGACGGGAGAAATACAAAGTAATAGCCCGCGTGGTCGTCCGAGCTAACGCAGGATAAAGGGGGCTACCATGGTGATCCTGGCTGGATGGCGGAATAGCGAGTTCATCAGGGGACATAGAGCGTTTAGTCGATGATCGGTCCGCGTTGGTTGATTGACTTTGCAGTGAGAACGAGTGATATTGTGGTGCAGTCTTCCTATCTGCCAGTGGTAGCGCCTTGTACTGTGTGGCGAGAACAAGGGCTTGAAGTTTGAAGTGATGGGAACATTCAAGTTACTTTTTTTCCGGCAATAGTTACCAGGCCTCAACCTGAGTGCTTAGTAACATTTTGTTATGAGGCTTTTCTCTCGATGTCTCTCTCCATCTGTCTCCCAGCAAGGACTGTCAGGCGACTGACATCTGTTAGATCCAACAACAGCTTGCCCCTCGAGGGTTTTACCTTTTTTCCAAGATTCTTCGACATTCATGAGCAGCGATCACTACTGGCTGCAGCCTTGAGTCAACTCGACGCCACTGAACGTATACGTGTTCGCAGACTCCAGGTGGACTATCGTGCCAGAAATCCAATCTCAGACAGTGCTCCCGTAGAGAGCTTATTCTTACCAGACCACTACTACACATTTCACGAGGTAAGTACATAGTCCACCACCCTTCTGTGTTCAACTGTTCATTCCCCAAGGGTCACTATGACAATGTTATTCGGAATTATCGCGAAATGCACCTCGCATCCTGGTCGGAGCCCGAACTTCGCGGCCTGACACCAGTATTGGATCGCTTGCGAGCTCTCTACCCATCGAAAAGTACTCAGACTCACTTGTTGCACCTCGCTTCGTCTGGAGAGATCCTTCCTCACATTGATAACACTTCTGCGAGTGGTAAATGGATCTTAGGTGTGAGCCTAGGGTCTACAAGGACGTTAAGGATGGAATCCCCAGACTCTACAGAATCAGAGAACTTTGATATAATGCTTCCGTCGGGTAGCGTCTATCTGCAGAGGTAATATATGCATCCATGTCTTCGTCAAACATTTGTACTGAGTATATCATAGAGACGATATCCGCTACCGTTGGAGACACGCGATTCTGCCCTCAACAAATAGGGAGAAAACCGAGTGCGGGCAGCGTATCAGTATAATGATCAGGGTACGTGCGTGGTTCCTCGTGGTTGCTTCTTCTCAGTTCGACTAGGATTGCAGGGGGGATAACGCAGGGAGGGAAGTCAGTGCGTGTTAAATTAGCCACCTGTTTACTGGGTACATAATTAAAATGATGAGCCCGATAAAATCAAACTTCGTCGACGGGAGTGCCACCATATCTCAGCCCTGATTGAAGTTTTTTGTTGCAACGTATCCGGAGATGTTGAAACGTTGATACTCGAGCTCTCTTGACGACAGAATACAGTAATACTGGGGAGTACCAAACGATCCCTAAGGTTCAGTTTCGAACCTGTGAAACCGGATATTCTTTAGGATCGGCATCGGACGTGACGGAAACGATTTTTTTTGTTCTGTTTGCTCAATGACGTTCGATCTACTTAACATTTGCTCACATGCACACGACTCGCGCGGACATGATGTGTCATTACAAATGGGGTACTTCTATGATGGTCATGCTGCAGAGGGGTGTTGCATCAACCCCAATGCTAATGACGTTGCAGTTACCGACTTCCGGGGCCCTCGAGAACGAGGGGAGTACACCCAGCCGCGATCAGACAAGCATCTTCAGCAAGCGTTACCTGCGATGGCAGAATATCAACCCCAATCCGATTACATGCGTACTGAACGGTCTAGAACCTGGCCGACGTCAAATTCTCGCTTGAATTCCTCGCCCCAATTCCGTGCTGTCGACCAGGGAAGGATCAGCAAGCGACTGCCTATACTAGCGGGTCTATGGGGCAAAGCGGCAAAACGTGCAGCTCGGACATAGGACCGATTCCCAGATCCCAGGTAACTGATACCATGCGGTTTGGAGACACGCCATAACAAAAATTACCCATTCAATAGGGTATTCCGGAGTCCAAGCCTGGTGAACTGAGGACGAAACACGACGTGATGCATATTAGGAACAGTCCGCGGCTACAAGCGAATAAATAACTATATGACCGATGGAAGCAGATTGATACAGTGCGGGGATGTGAAGTCCATGCAATGGCTCTAACGAGTCTAATGAGATCTACAATGCAGATGAAATGTGCGCCCGAATAACAACTAGGCTTAGTTTACTTTTGAGACGCTGGAAACACTATTCAATGGTTGGTGTCAGCATCTGTATTCGCACTTCATAATGTTTAAGCTGCTTACGGCAGACTGCGATGACCTTCGCCTCCGTCTAGTGCTACGACAACAACTTGCGTCCCCTACAGACTATTAGGTACAGGTACAACACGAATTAAAGCAAAAAAGCTTACATCGGCAAGGCGGCTTGTGGATTGTACGGTTCCATATTTGATTTCGCCGGTGGAAGTCCAGAAGAAAACTCGTGTGCCGTTCTAAGCTCCGTATCAACAACATTCTGAGGAGTGTTGAGGAGCGAAGCGGCGACTTACTGGGAACGCGTTCATAGCCAAAATAGTAGGTAGTGAACGGTGGGCTCTGAGGGTCGTTGGGTGCCATTGACTGGTGGGTTGCACTCTCCTTATAAACCTCTGGAATAAATGGTGAAGTAGATCTGTCCTCCTTCGAAATCTAGATCACTTCAAGTCCGAGCGGGGAGCAGTCGGTGATAGGACCTACTGGACGGGCATGCCTAATTTGTTCTTGCAACCTGGAAGAGCCACTTGTTTGGTGTGGAATTCTAAGAATGTCGCTTATGGGGTTTGTGAAGAATAGCTGTAACGACACATTACTAGCCAGCGAGCAAATGCAATAGCCGAACTCAATTAATTCGTGGACGGCTCGTCGCGTGACTGGGTACGCGTTTGAGATGCCTGATAAATCAAACGCAACAATGTCTTAGCTGTGAGTTATGAAAATGTATGAAATCGTGAAGGTCGAGGCAGAACGGCATCATAGAAGGGACGTAATAATGCTTGAGGTCCCCAAGCACTCACGAGCACACCCCGCGATGAAGCAAATGATCCTAGAACGACGCGTGGCAAACATATGCAGTCGCGCACACGTTGCCATCCTTCACCAACCGGACCTGATCCTCGGCCTAGCCCCAGCAAGATTTCATCTGAGCGGAGCTTAGCTGTAACTAAATGAACGGACCTCTCTGTTGATGGATCTTGAAAGTGAGGATCATGTACATACGTGTGCAGCCTTCCGAAGAAAAATGCGAGGTTCGCAAATGAAGGGGTGTACTAATATACCTGGGAAAATAGCGGAGCTCAGAAAACACGATTAAATAATTCCTCGAAAATCCACTGTTTGCGCATCGGGCAACTCGAAGCTGCAACGTTCTCGAGAACCCTCATTTAACATCGACTACTGTTGTGACCCAGCATGTCCGTCATTCTAGTGACGGGCTCGTACGACCATGAAATCAGATTTTGGGAGGCTTGGAGTGGAATTTGCTCCCGCACCATTGCAAGGTCGGGGGAATCTGGTGTGAGCACCGTCCTTTCGATTACCCTGTGCAGATCAGGTCATACTTGGGTTCGTCATTAGCAAGTAAATCGTCTCGCTATCTCTCCTGAGTAATCCAGCTCTTTTCTTGTGGAGGGCCTCATTCACGTTCTGGCTCTTAGCAAACGTCTTCTGGCTGCGGCAATCCACAAGAAAGTGTACATTTACGAAATCGCTAGCACGTCTTCCACCCCGGTTGGTTCCCCCCATTTCTGAAGCGCACATATTGAAGTATGCCGATTGCTAGCTGACCTGCCTTGATGCTCACACCATGAACGTCACTTCCGTTTCCTTCCACAGCGAAGGTAAATGGTTAGTTACTGGTAGTGAAGATGGCACTATCAGAATATGGGACCTCAGGTACGTATCCATTTCCCAAGTCTATTAATTTTTTTTTTAAATCTATGAACTTCAGGAGTACACAAGTGCATCGCACATATGATAATGGCGCCCCTGGTAGCATCATCTTATCATAGCGCTCTCCCAGTGATGCTAATGTTCACATGCTCAGTCAACGATGTTTGCGTCCATCCTAACCAGGGTGAGCTCATCTCCTGCGATCAGGCCGGATGCATCAAACAGTGGGATCTATCTGAAAATCTCTGTTCACACGAACTGGTGTGTCAATCTCATCTCCACGTTTCGATTTCTTAACACACAGGTGCAAGACCCCAGCCGGCGATGTGCCAATCAGGTCTGTCAGTCTGGCTTCCGATGGATCTTGTTTGGTTGCTGGAAATAACAAGGCATGACTCCAATGCTTGTGTTGAGTTAACGCTCATCATTCCATAATTAGGGCAAATGCTATGTCTGGAAGATTAACGAAGAGAAATCTGAACTCCCCAGATACCAGGCCGTAACCAAGTTCAGTGCGCATAAAAAGTATATAACCCGCGTTCTCCTTAGTCCCGACGTTAGGTAAGCTAAGTTCTATTTTCTGCATGTATTCAAGGTTCATGCAGATATATTAGGTATCTTGCCACATGTTCTGCGGATACTACAGTGAAGATATGGTCCATATCTCAAAGTTATGAATTGAAGCAAGAGAAAGTACTCCAAGGGCATCAACGATGGGTATGGGACTGTGCTTTTAGTGCGGACTCTGCATATCTAGTGACAGGTGAGGAACTGTTATCCGACTCAACCGATGTTTTTTGGTGCATACTGGCCAATAGCATCTTCGGATCACACCGCTCGACTCTGGGAGATGGCTTCGGGCGAGACTGTCCGACAGTACAATGGACATCACAAGGGTATGTTGAGTTTTTGTTACTAAATGATACATTTATTGAGACACTTCGTCCAGCCGCAGTATGTTGTGCGCTTCACGATGGAGCGGGCTGATTTCCTACCATGGGTACGGACACGTACCCTTTGCCTGGAGGACCATCCAGTAATCACATTAATGGGCGTTCAAACATGGATGCATCTCGGCAATCGCCATTGGAAGTAGACTGCAATGCGCGACAGATCGGTTTAACCCGGACGATTCTTCGGTTTCAGCACTTGCGCTGATGTATGATTTTTGTACGGACCCTCTAGCTCCACGGAGCTGTCATGCCAATTCACAGGTGCTCTATTTCGGAAAGCACACACTCGCAGTTCAAATTATACGAAGTCAGAGTTAGAACAATAAGTCTGTTAAGTTGGCACAAAGCTGAACATTCCCGCCTTACTTATTGGGTATCCACATTGAAAATAGATGGTACGTCAGCTCAATTGGAAATGTCAATTTTCCTGTGACATATCAGAAGGAACGTGTCTCTTGATCCATCACACCTAAGACCTCGGTCTATACCTGTACCCACCATCAACTGCGTTTCCTGTAAGGTAACTGCTCTCCAAGGTTTGTGGAACCTTGGAAATTTTGGTCCCTACAAACTCCGCGCAGGATCTTTGGGTTCACGATGCCATCTTTGGACGATGTGGTCTCCAGGTTGTGGTCATCGTTGTCTTAATGAACCGCATGACGAGCTTCGCACGTTATAGGCAAAGGTATCAAATTTGCCTCGTGTTCAACTTTAGAAGCTGAGTGCTCGTTTTAAGCAAGGAACTTCTCCCGTGACCTGAGTGCCTCCTTGAGCCAAATTTGTTTCTCCATGACGAGGCTGAGATGAATGTGCTGCGCAAGCCATCATTAAGTACTTTTGTGGTATAAGTAGCCAAGTCAATTGGGTAAAGTGACCTCTGATGCGGCACAGCTCAGTGTTGCGCTGACGACGAGCAGAATAACTATGGAGTCTTCCGTCACTTGTATTTTCATCCATTGGCTTCTTGGGGGTTTAGTCGGCTTTCCGCGGTGTGGTAGGTTGCGTAGTGGCAGCCTCATCTATCTCGCTCTCTCGCCTGAAACGTCGTTCTATTATAGTCCAAGTATCTTATCTCCGTCACTTACAGTGTGGTCTACTTTACTCAAGACGCAACTTGAATGCCAGTAAGTTGTGTAGTGCCTGGTCCTGTCACTGCAGACTGACAAGCATGAGAACCTTAGCCCCAGGAATATGGTAAGCTTATGTTGCAGTCGCAACCGAATGACGTTATGCCCCTGCAGGGTGCACTCACATACTCATGAGGTTCTCACATTGGTGTAAAACGCACCGGCTAGTAATCTCTTGGCTCATCGTTACAAGGACGTCACGCGTTGGGCTGTCTTACTATGTACTGTCGCGCGGCCGTGTTGTTCCGGTTCCGAGGGCCAAATCAGATCTCCGCCACGGCGCTCGAGGTTCAAGACGAGCGTTTGGGGCATGAGGTTCGGCACGGAAAATGGTCCCTGTTCCACGGCCACTGAGCACAGGGCAGTGCTACTCTCGTGGGGCACCTCGCCTCCACTGCAAGCTAGGGCCTTCTCTCGCCTTACTGCTTGTGGAATTCCGGAGAGTCGTGTGCCAGTGCATAGCACAATATTATGGGAATATCGCGCCCCTTGTAATTTCCGCCCAGAAGACGAGACGGAGCATTCTGCGGGTCAGAGAATGGGACTGTGTCCTTTTTTTCTCAGCAGGCCTCGGGTTTACAGGGTACTAGCGCTGATGCGGCACTGTTCCCTATAATTTCCGCCCTCAAACGATGTAAGCATCATGTTGTGCACATTGCTGGTGCTGTGCTTTCTCTCTTTCCAATTAGTTTACGGTGGCCACCCATTGATAAATGGCTCTTGATCCGGTGTGTGTGATTATATAAGCTTTTGACAGGTTGGTGGCGGAGGTCCGCCTACATTTTACGGGGGCCTGCTAGGGGTATATTGATCTAATCCCGCTTTATCATTTTCTTTACTGGAAGCTCTTTCCTCTTCGCCCTCCAGTTTTTTCTTCTTCTATGGCATACCCGGATGTCTCGCATCAGCTCCCTCTGGTTTCGGAGGCATCTTCTCTAACAGACAACGGCTTCTATACTGTCCAGCGCAATCCCGATTCTTGGGATCAGTCACTTCCCGCAGATCAAGGTCTTTATCTCGCTGACTACGAGAAAGATGCTTGCGGGGTAGGCTTCATCTGCCATATTAAAGGGGAGCAGAGTCATAAAATCGTATCTGATGCTCGTCAACTACTCTGCGCCATGACCCATCGTGGTGCTACGGGCGCTGACAGCCGCGATGGCGATGGTGCTGGCGTCATGACCGGTATCCCCCACCTCTTCTTCAAACGAGAGGCTGAAAGGGAAATTGGCTGCGTTTTACCCGAATCGGGCGAGTATGCTGTTGGGAATGTTTTCTTCAAGGCCAACGACCCCATCCAGCTTCAAACCTTCCAAGCAATCTTTTCCAATATCGCTAGTGGATTGGGTCTTCGTGTGCTTGGCTGGCGCGAAGTCCCGACGGACGGCACCATTCTAGGTCCTGCTGCCAGCAGCAAGGAGCCGTCGATTTATCAGCCTTTCGTTGTCCTTCGCGATCACTATGGTGACGGCACTACATGCCAGAACGGTCTTTTCGATGCCAAACTATTTGAGCGCCAGCTTTACGTATTACGCAAGCATGCCACCCATACTATGTTTGTCCTTTCTCATTCATTCAGAATAATGAACTTCGCTCATCGTCCCCCACTTTTCCTGTACTTAAAGTACTGTCGCCAAGGGTTTCTACGTCTGTTCACTATCCTCGAAAAATATTGTGTACAAGGGGCAGCTTTCACCCCCCCAGGTATACAACTACTATCATGACCTCAATCACGTTCTGTATCGTTCCCACTTTACTTTGGTGCATTCCCGATTCTCTACAAATACGTTCCCTTCATGGGATCGTGCGCAGCCAATGAGGTGGGCTGCTCATAACGGTCAGTATATATCATACTTCAGTGTATCGGGTAAGATCTAACGCGCCGCTGTAGGCGAGATTAACACTGTTCGTGGCAACAAAAATTGGATGAGGGCTCGTGAAGGTGTACTTTCTTCAACGAGCTTCGGCGATCAGCTCGACCTTCTTTATCCCATCATCGAAACCGGGGGCTCCGACTCCGCTGCTTTCGATAACGTGCTCGAACTACTCGTCGTGAATGGTGTTGTCACGTTACCGGAAGCCATCATGATGCTCATCCCCGAGGCGTGGCAAGGGAATGAGCACATGGAGCCGGAGAAGCGAGCATTTTATAACTGGGCTGCTTGCCTTCAAGAACCTTGGGACGGTCCTGCTTTATTTACCTTCAGCGACGGCCGTTATTGCGGTGCTAATCTCGATCGTAATGGTCTGCGGCCGTGTCGTTTTGTCGTCAGCAATGAGGACATCATGGTGTGTGCCTCTGAAGTCGGTGCAGTTTTCATCCCTCCGGAGAACGTTGTGCAGAAAGGTCGCCTAAAGCCTGGTCGCATGCTTCTCGTTGACACTCTCGAAGGAAGGGTTGTAGATGACAAAGAACTCAAACGGAACACAGCTTCCAAGCAAAACTTCGCATCATGGGTCGAAACTCACACTCTACGTGTTCCAAGCATCATCAAGCGTGTAATTCGCAGCAATGTTACGATCGATCCTGTCATCGATGATGCGCCGCTTAGCAGTGACCCCAATCTCCTTGCGTTCGGATACACTGTTGAACAGCTCAATCTTCTTGTGCTTCCAATGGTCGAGAGCGGCAAGGAAGCATTAGGGTCCATGGGGAACGACGCACCCATAGCAGCAATGGCCACGCAACCTCGTATCATTTATGACTATTTCCGTCAGCTATTCGCACAGGTCACCAACCCACCCATAGATCCAATACGAGAGAGCATCGTCATGTCACTTGAAGCATACGTCGGGCCCGAGGGCAATCTTCTGGAGATGAAGCCAGAACAGTGCCACCGCATTCTCCTTCCTTCCCCGTTAATGTCTCTTGAAGAAATGAATGCGATGAAAAACCTCAAGGCCGCCTACGCTACCTGGCCTTCGATCACAATCGACATTACTTTCCAGAAGGAAGAGGGCATCCTCGGGTATCAGCTTGCTTTGCAGCGTGTCTGCAGCGAGGCAGCACAGGCCATCGAGGATGGTATCAAAGTCATCATTTTGTCCGATCGCGCCACTGGACCCTCCCGTGTACCTCTGTCCGCGCTGGTTGCGTGTGGTGGCGTTCATCAGCACCTCGTCCTGCAAAAGAAGCGTGCCAAAGTGGCATTGATGGTCGAGACAGCCGAGGCTCGTGAAGTGCACCACGTTTGCGTTCTCGTTGGGTATGGGGCGGATGCTGTTTGCCCTTGGTTGATGCTTGAAACAGTACATAAAGTTGGCCGAGAAGGACTGTGAGTTGACAAGGAACAAGTTTTGTGTGTTTCAGCGGGACTTAACGCATTTTGCAGCATCAAGGGTGGCGACAAGTCTGTGCAGGATCTGATTACCAACTATCGACACTCTGTCGACAACGGAGTTCTCAAGGTTATGTCGAAAATGGGTATATCCACTCTCCAATCGTACAAGGGGGCCCAGATCTTTGAAGCCCTCGGTCTGCACAGCGAAGTAGTGGAACGATGCTTCACCGGGACTGCGTCCCGAGTTCAAGGCGCGACGTTTGATCTACTGGCACTTGATGCCTTCGAACTTCATGAACGTGGCTGGCCTTCTCGGGAGACCATCTTGCCGCCTGGTATGCCTGAATCAGGCGAGTACCACTGGCGGGATGGTGGCGAGGCGCACATCAACGATCCTGTAGGCATCGCTAGTTTGCAAGACGCCGTCAGGGAGAAGAACCTGGCTGCCTACGATGCGTATGCTCGCAATGCCAACGAACAGGCGAAGAGCATCCATCTGCGTGGCCTTCTTGATTTCCGGCTAGAAAACGCGACGCCAATTCCTATTGAACAAGTTGAGCCCTGGAATGAGATCGTCCGACGCTTCGTTACTGGAGCCATGTCTTATGGATCAATCTCGATGGAGGCACACTCTACCCTCGCCGTTGCTATGAATCGACTAGGCGGCAAGTCGAACACTGGTGAAGGTGGGGAGGATGCCGAAAGGTCACAAATCCTCCCTAACGGAGATACGATGCGATCCGCAATCAAACAGGTTGCTTCGGGTCGCTTCGGTGTCACGTCCAATTACCTGGCTGATGCAGATGAACTGCAAATCAAGATGGCGCAGGGTGCAAAGCCTGGCGAAGGTGGGGAGCTCCCGGGTCACAAGGTTTCAGGTTCGATTGCTCGCACTCGTCATTCGACTGCTGGTGTTGGCCTAATCTCACCCCCACCCCATCATGATATATACTCTATCGAGGACCTTAAGCAACTTATTTACGACCTGAAGTGCTCGAATCCTCGCGCTCGCGTCTCGGTGAAACTTGTTTCGGAAGTCGGTGTGGGCATTGTCGCCAGCGGCGTCGCAAAAGCCAAAGCAGACCATATCCTGATTTCTGGTCATGATGGGGGTACTGGTGCCTCTCGCTGGACTGGTATCAAATATGCTGGTTTGCCTTGGGAACTCGGTCTCGCAGAAACCCACCAAACACTCGTTCTGAACGACCTCCGGGGCCGGGTAACCCTTCAAACGGATGGTCAGATCCGGACTGGTCGCGATATAGCAATTGCTTGCTTGCTTGGTGCTGAGGAGTGGGGCTTCGCCACGACGCCTCTCATTGCAATGGGGTGCATAATGATGCGCAAGTGTCATTGTAAGTCTTCTTTTTACTGTATTCGACATCTCTTGCCCACAGTTGCCTTGACAGTAAACACCTGTCCTGTTGGTATCGCTACACAGGATCCTCAACTTCGGACGAAATTCGCCGGTCAACCTGAGCAGGTTATCAACTTCTTCTACTACCTGGCGGAGGAACTTCGTACAATCATGGCAAAGCTCGGGTTTCGCACTATCAATGAGATGGTTGGGCGCGCTGACATGCTGAAGATCGACGAAAAGCTCCGTACAATCAAAACAGCTCATCTTGATCTCTCCGCCGTGCTCAAACCCGCGTGGCAGATGCGCCCTGGTGCAGCCACGTATCGCGTCCGTCAGCAAGATCACAAGCTTTACATCCGCCTTGATAACAAGTTTATCGATGAATCGGAGCCCGCGCTCACCAAGGGTCTCCCCGTTCACATCGATTGCGAGGTGACGAACACCGACCGTGCTCTGGGCACCTCTCTGTCTCACCGTATCTCCAAACTATATGGCGAGGATGGCTTGCCCAAGGATACCATCCACATTCGCATGCGCGGGTCTGCTGGTCAATCCTGTGGCGCGTTCCTCGCTCCGGGGATCACGATCGAGTTGGAAGGCGACGCCAATGATTATGTTGGTAAAGGCCTGTCTGGGGGACGCCTCATCGTGTACCCACCAAAGCAGTCGACGTTCAAAGCAGAGGAAAACATCATTATAGGCAACGTCTGCTTGTACGGTGCGACGTCGGGCGAAGCATTCGTTCGAGGTATCGCTGCAGAGCGTTTTGCTGTTCGAAACTCTGGTGCAAACGCCGTTGTCGAAGGCACTGGGGATCACGGTTGCGAATACATGACTGGCGGGCGAGTTGTGATTCTTGGCACTACTGGCCGTAACTTCGCTGCAGGAATGAGTGGAGGAATAGCTTACGTTCTCGACACAGCGCACACATTCGCCTCTAAGGTCAACATGGAGATGGTAGAACTTGGCAAAGTTACAGATCCCAGGGAGATTGCTGCTCTTCGTAGTCTTATCGAGGACCATCGTCACTATACAGGCTCGGAGGTAGCCAACCGTGTTCTGAACGATTTCCATCATCTTCTTCCCCTATTCGTCCGGGTCATGCCTCTGGATTACAAACGTGTCCTGGAAGAACAGGCTACGAAAGAGAAAGAGGAGAAAATGCGCTTGAACGTTATTGATCTCGTTCCTTCCCGAACAGCCAGCCAGGTCGACCTCGCTTCGGAGGGTCTTGAAGATCTTTTACTCCCTAAGGAGCCTACTCCGAACGTTCCCACTCCCTTGAAACGTCACGAACCTTCCGTAGGTGACATAGAGGAATCCCTCGTTGACGAATCAACTAGCAAGCAACGACTTCACAAATTGGATAAAGCTCGCGGGTTCATGAAGTATAAGCGACTCAACGAAGCGTACAGGCCTCCCCGAAAGCGAGTCAAAGACTGGAAGGAGATCTCCACCCGCCTTACGGAAAGCGAACTCAAATATCAATCTGCTCGATGCATGGACTGCGGCGTTCCATTCTGTCAGTCAGATACTGGATGTCCGATTTCTAACATCATTCCCAAGTGGAATGACCTAGTCTTCAAGGGTCAATGGAAAGATGCATTGAATCGGCTCCTTATGACGAACAACTTCCCCGAGTTCACGGGGCGCGTCTGCCCCGCGCCTTGCGAGGGTGCATGTGTTTTGGGAATTAACGAACAGCCTGTTGGCATCAAGAGCATCGAGTGTGCTATTATCGAAAAGGTGAGGTTGCCTTGAACCTGGAAGGCTCTGCTTGCGTACTGAGCTTTGCGATTGCAGGCATTTGAGATGGGGTGGATGGCGCCTGACCCGCCGTCGTTCCGGACCGGCAAGAAGATTGCCATCATCGGATCTGGGCCCGCTGGTCTTGCTTGCGCTGACCAACTAAACAAGGCCGGTCATTCCATTTGTGTATATGACCGCAATGATCGCATGGGTGGCCTTCTGATGTATGGCATCCCCAAGTAAGTGGTTTTTCGATTCACGCGCTCTTGCATTGCTAAGCTAGTTTTAGCATGAAGCTTGACAAGGCAATTGTACAGCGGCGGCTGGACCTCATGGCTGCCGAGGGCGTTGTAAGCATCTTGAATATGACCTCCTCTCGATGTCACTGATACCATATCAGACGTTCGTGCCAAATGCTCATGTCGGCGTCAATGTCGACGCAACTGCCTTGCATGAAGAGAACGATGCCGTCGTCGTGTGCACAGGGGCAACTTGGCCTCGAGACCTGAAGATTCCCAACCGAAACGTCGACGGTATCCACTTCGCAATGGAATTTCTCCAAGTAGGTTGATTTCCCTTTCGGACATTTCCTTGCTAATTATTTTAGTTGAATACGAAATCCCTTTTGGACACTGAGTTGCAAAACGGCGCTTACATCGATGCCAGAGGAAAAGATGTCATCGTGATTGGCGGCGGTGATACTGGAAATGATTGCATTGGTACAGCCATGCGCCATGGCGCGAAGTCTGTGACAAACTTTGAATTATTGCCCAAGCCACCTGGTTCCCGAGGAAGGGACAATCCATGGCCACAATGGCCTCGGTGGGTTTTATTGGCCTTTGGATATGCGGGATGCTCATTATTTGTGTGAAATGTAGGATATTCAGGACCGATTACGGACACACCGAAGTTGCAGCCCACTTCGGCAGTGGTAAGTAATGTGCATTACTGCATGCTCGCGGCTCAGTTTTCTCCAGATCCCCGTGAATACTGCATTTCTACCAAAGAGTTTGTCATGGATGGAAGTGGGAAGTTGAAGGGATTGAATACCGGTGTGTAACTTTCGTGGATATCCGGCTGTCGCCTGACTGACCTGCATTGCCTCAGTCCGCGTTGAGTGGACCAAAGATTCTGGAGGTCGCTGGAAGATGGAAGAGGTTCCTGGTTCAGAGAAATTCTTCCCGGCTCAGCTAGTCTTCCTTGCTCTTGGTTTCCTTGGGCCCCAGACCGAAATCATCAACGTTCTTGGTGTGAAACAGGACGGACGCTCGAATATCCAAACTCCTCACAAAGCAAGTACGATTATCATGTAACTCGAGTGGAGTTAACTCCCCTCTTAGAAGTATTCAACGAATGTCGATGGCGTCTTTGCCGCTGGTGACTGTCGCCGCGGACAATCTCTTATTGTTTGGGGTATCAAGTGAGTGGTTTTGAGCGCGTAGATTTCGGATACTTAGGGGCAATAACTTTTAGTGAGGGCCGTGGGGCGGCTGCCGAAGTGGACGCCTGGCTCAGCAATGGATCCACCCGGCTGCCCAGTACCGGTGGTATCAAAGCTAGGGCAAGTGTACATCGGAGTTGCGATGTGATCTTGGCTAATGATTTGGAAAACAGACGTTTGTGCCACCTCCGAGCAAGTTGGCCAAGAGTCCGAAAGTCGAAATGTAACTATGTGAAATTATGGACGGAGTTGGCGTCACATCTAGAAGTTGGTGGGTGTAGAGCTGATCAAATCATATGCTACTTTTTTGGTTCTTCGCTTTTACTTGAGCAATCAGTGCAAGATTGGTTGTAGTATAGTCGACTTGGTAATAACACAGTCTTGTCGCACTCGGGTTGTAGCCGCCAAGTCTTTTCAGCATTTGAAAGTTCCCACTTTGCATTCAAGGTCTGGAGGAATCTATAATACATCCGCAAGAACGAGAGTCGTGGGTACCGTATATTGCTGATACAATTAGCAATAGCAATAAAAGATTATAAGCTTCCTTCATGTGCATAGCTAAATCGTCTTTGGCATACCACACTTTATTCCTCATAAATGCGAACGAAACCCTTGCCCCACTTTTCCATCACGGCACACCCGCCCTCCGTTGGCTGTGTGAAGGCGATTTGGCCTTTGGTAGGGTCAAGGGGACACGCATGGATAAACGTAGCAGCAGCAGCGGATAGTAACCGAGTTGCGATGCCTTGGCGGCGATGCGCCGAGGAGACAAACAGTCGCGTTATTCCCAGTGGAGTAGGTAGTGGGCTGGGGTAGCAAAACAGCCCGGAACTTGCATCGACGGCTACGAGGGATTGCGTCTGGGAGGGCGAGAGTTTGGATTCGGCACGACCGTCTTGTGTGTCGAGTGAGATGGTGGGCTCAGATGCAGCGATGGCCATGGCGGTGGAGATACGCTGAGCAATAACGCAGCCCACGATCCTTTCCCGGTGGGGATTTGATGGTGCTGGGAGGAGGAAGAGATATACTTTGGAGGACTTGAGAATGGATTCTGTCAACGGGGGTGACGCGAGTGCCAAGTTGATGGTTTCCAGTAAATGGGCGAGCTGGTCTCAGGTCAACAAGGAGATTGTGAATACTGTCAAGAGCGGACCTTTGTTCCGATTTTTCCAGCCACAGTAGCAGGGAAGCAGATGATCCGGCCCTTTGGGCCGTCTCTGAGCTTGACGCTGGCAGCTACTTCGTCCACGCTGACTTTAAGAGCCTCGCGCTGCTCTTCCTTTCCCCACTCCATGCCTCTCTGGACTCGGCTGCAGTGGGTGCGGTGTAGGGCCTCGTCGTCAGGGGCACCTTTTGTGTAGGAAAGGCCACAATGCGAGCATGTCCTGAGGACCGACGAGTCGAGTGCAAAGTGCAGTTGTGTGAGGGTTTTCTGGCGCGCTGGTGGCTTGGGTTTGGGAGCGGCGAGACGTTTCCTGGGTGCATAGGCGCGAGTCATGGTCACCGGGACTCGGGAGCGATTCAGCGAACGCGTCGCGTCCTCGCGTCCTCGGATCATGTGATCACATGACTTCGTGGTAAATAATAATTGAATTTAAAAGTATCCTACCAGACGTATCGGTCTACGCCCTGGGATGCGGAAGCATCGGGGTGTCAGCGTCCTAAAACCGTTGGTTCGAGACTAGAAGCATCCAGCGTAGGTTCTTCTGGCGCTGCGAATTAACTAATTATTTCTTTTTCCGACCTTACCAAATAATTTTGCCGGCCGACGGAGCTGCCTTCACGTCACGGCCCTGTCACCCGACAATAGACATTCCCAGGTCTCTCCGGTTCGCCGGATGCGTATACATACCCCCAGTCAGTGATTTGACATTCCCTTTGCAACGAGGCTGCCACCTCACCTTGCCCACCCTCTGTCATTAATACTCACTTTGATCCTTGTTCGGCCTAGTTTTAGCTCAATCCAACACCCTAAAACATGTCTCGCAGTCATGGGACACACTCCCCCAACATTCCTTACGACCCACTTCCCCTTGCACAGGACCCGCGAAACACCGTCTATCGCGACCCCCCTTCTCCTCTTGCTTCCACATTTGAAACGCCTCCTGTCGAGCTGACCAGCTTCCCAGAAGGCATGCAGAATGATGCAATGTCCCCGCGGTTTCTCCCCGCCTCCCGCAATTTCCAAGGTGGAAGCGAGTACCGCGATTCGTTCCTATCCCAAAATACCTTCAAAACCGCACCGTCCGCTCACAACTCCTCTGTCTATGCGTTCAATCCAGATTCAGGTGCAGAATCAATCGGGTACCGGGACGACCCGGCCATGGGCTCGACAGATGTTTCCGACCCTCCTCGTTACCTTGAGGAGAAACGGTCAGCTTATTCCTCCCCCCGTTCCAAGTCGAAACGTACCATGATTATCTTCGGATCCATTGCCGCGGCCATAATCATCCTCATTGCAGTTATCGTACCAGTGTACTTGACGGTCATCAAGCCAAAGGTAAACAACAATACCACAACAAATGCCCCGAGTCCAACATCAGGTGGAACTGGCAGTGGCAGTGGCACCTTAACTGTGGTCACTGGAGGCAATGGCAGCACTATCACCACTGAAAATGGGACCACCTTCACTTATATCAACCCCTTCGGCGGTACATGGTATTGGGATTCGAATGACCCTTTTAACAATAATGCGCAACCAAATTCCTGGACACCCCCTCTTAATCAATCATTTAAGTTTGGTACAGATAAGATCTTCGGGTTTGTCATCTACGAGAATGTCTCACTTTCCCCGTCTCACGTGTGTCTGCCACTACAGCGTCAACCTCGGCGGTTGGCTTAATACAGAACCAGTAAGTTCTCAGTATCCGCGGTGCGGTTTCAGCTAACCTCTTGTCCGCAGTTCATGCAAGTTTCCCTTTGCATTTAACCCATCATCCCACACTTAACGTCGTCTCAGTGCGCCTGCCCTCTATGAAAAGTACCAAAATACGACGCCTCAGGCTGTCGACGAATGGACTTTGAGTGAAGCTATGGCAGCTGATACTGCCAGTGGTGGTCTCAATCAGTTAGAGACTCATTATCAGACGTTCATTGTACGACTCTATTTTTGAACATGCGTGTTCCCCGTTTCTAATCCTCCCGATAGACAGAGCAAGATTTTGCAGAAATCGCAGGCGCTGGACTCAATTTTGTGAGAATCCCTCTGCCGTATTGGGCCATCGAGACTCGTTCGGGCGAACCTTTCCTCGCCAAAACTTCTTGGCAGTAAGTCTCGCGAAGAAACACGCTTCCCTTGGCTGACAGATCAAAGATATTTCCTAAAAGCGATTCAGTGGGCCCGTAAATATGGCATTCGCATCAATCTTGACTTCCACGCCCTCCCTGGCAGTCAGAATGGCTGGAACCACTCTGGGAAGCTCGGCTCTATCAACGTGCTTAATGGGCCGATGGGATTAGCCAATGCACAGCGATCCTTGGATTATATTCGGATAATTGCAGAATTCATCTCCCAGCCAGAGTATCGTGACGTTGTGGTGATGTTCGGGATAACCAACGAACCTCAAGGAACTGTGGTTGGCCAGGACGCACTATCCAGATAGTTAGTGCTGTGTTGCTCTGAATGCCACCAATTCGTGTGACCGATATTTTTTCAGCTACTTCCAGGCATACCAGAACGTCCGAATGGCGTCCGGTATAGGGGAAGGAAACGGAGCCTATGTATCCTTCCATGATGGCTTCTTTCCGCTTTCGGATTGGGCTGGTTTCATGACTAATGCCGACCGTATCGCTCTCGATGACCATCCTTACATTTGCTTCAATGCTCAATCTGATGCTCCAATGTCATCATACGCTCAGACTCCTTGCAATACCTGGGCCTCGAATTTCAACACGTCTATGGCTGCTTTCGGTCTCTCAACTGCAGGTGAATTCAGCAACGCTGTCACGGACTGCGGACTATGGGTGAATGGAGTAGGTCTCGGTTCCCGCTACGAGGGGACTTACCCCGGCAGCTGGCCTGACATAGGGAGTTGCACCCCCTGGACTGACTGGCAAAATTGGAACACTACGATGAAGACGGGAATCATGAACTTTGCGATGGCAAGTATGGATGCTCTTCAGGTAGGTGTCTTCCTCTTGTGCCGGAGTGATCCAGTCACAAACCACCACGACAGAATTGGTTCTTTTGGACTTGGAAGATTGGTGCCTCTTCGGCTACTGGTGTCGTCGAATCTCCGCAATGGTCGTATTCCCTTGGGTTACAAAATGGCTGGATGCCTCCTGACCCCCGCACAGCATCTGGAATATGTGCAGATCAAGGCATATGGAGTCCCCCACTTCAGCCCTGGCAAACAGGTGGAGCGGGTGCTGGTCAAATCCCGGTTTCCGTCAGTAAGGAGAACGCCTGGCCACCTGCCACCATCAGCAACGCTGGCGCGGTGACTTCACTCCCTTCGTATACACCTACTGGCACTGTCGCCACGTTGCCACCACCTACCTTCACTGTTAGCTCCGGCAAGTCTGTCACAACCGCAAACGCGGGGAACGGATGGCAGAATCCCTCTGACACTGCTGGAGAAATGGTTGGCATTTCGACGTGTAGCTACCTTAATCCTTGGATTGGTCCGAGTGCTGCGCCTCCTTCTCCTTTGTGCCAGGGTGGAAGCGCTGCCCGCGCTGTTGGCAGGTCTACGATCACCCCTCCTCCTATTGTGCCATAACCCCTTTATTAGGGTTTTCGCTTCTGGACATTTCCTTTCTAGATTTATTGGTTGTTGATCGTCGGATACTCGGGTTTGTTTTCTCGGCTTTTATTTGTCTTTGGGAACCTTTACCCACGATACCTCACGGACTCATGGACTGATACTTACTACCGTATCCTCTCTTACACAGTTGACTCGGATCTCGTATACCTGTGTAGATAGATATCTTGGTGTATTTTATTACCGAGGATGCAAAACAGTCGGCAAGTTCAATGCGTGCCAGTACCAGTACAAGCCGTTGTATGATCCCGGTGGACCGATCAGTGTTCCCCACTTGTGGTGGCGTAGCGATCTTCAAGATCTTCCTGCCCACCGAAGCCACCTTCAAAATCATGCTCAGCACTTGGTTCACTCTTTGCAGCCTCTTGTTGTGCACGAATCGCAGAAAGTTGCGCCTGCTCCTGTGGCCAAGTCAGTCTGATTGCATCACAGAAGCCTCGGCAGTGAGCTACCTTTTCGCGAATATGGCTCGCTTCTTCCCCTCGTTCCTTGGATTTCCACGCGCCTTCCTACGGAGATCAGTATGTTGGCATGAGTTGTACTGGATCTCAAACGAACGCAATGCGTACTTGTGCAACTGTCATGCCAGTGGATGAATGATACAGCGACAGGTTTCAGGGGGCCTTGAAATGCACGTTGCGGCCACGTGTTCCCACGTGCTGTACGAACTGCGATACTATCGAAGCCTGCCAATCTGGAGATTACAGTCACTTCCGGTCCACTTGCTCGTCCCGCGGATCGCACCAACACGTGTGCTCTGGCGCCAGGGAGGAAAAAGAGGAGATATCTTCCCCTTGAACAATATGATGTAGCATTTCCGACTATAGAAATCCGGTCCGACCAAGTATGATAATTTCTGCTGTATCATGACAGCCCTGCTGCCACACTGCTCAGATCTAATCGTACAGAAATGTGTAAAATCTCCGATGGATACCAAGGACGTGTGGGTATCACCATGTTCACATTAAGAAGTGTCGAGATCGCCAAACCACGGCGGACGATAATATTCGTACACATTCATAAGCCTGAGGATGAAATCCGCCTTCAGGCTGATAGAGCAGCTACCGGATTACTAAAAACCCGTCTTGGCGGGTGTCCACGTCGAGCGGCACGCTTGACTGCAGACTGTGAAATTTTAGCACATGACCAGACTGCTTCTCCGGGGGACCGAGATGGGGGGGTATCCAATTGGAGTGACGTGTGGCGATGAGGTCGCGATGTCAATGGATTATGAGCAGGGTATTTTCCGCGGAATATTGACTGTGATGTATCGGAGGGTAAACGAGTATGCGACGACCGCGACAAAGGGAGGGTGGAATGAACTTTGGTGGAAAATCGAGAAGCAATGGATATAGAACTAAAGGTTGACTCGCATAAGGTTTTCAGTTCACCAGAGCTCTGAAGCAGAGCATTCCCCGAATCCACAAGAGTACGGAGTGAAGAGCGGGGGGACAAGGGAGATAAAGGTTGGGCTGGGCTAGCAAGGATGCCGAGCTCGTATGAAGCCTAGAGAATCCGTTAAATTAATGTTGAAACAACCAAAGGAATCGATACCGACCTTTGAAACCCCTAACTCAGAGACAGAAGCAAAATGTACTGGTCCGTGATTACCATCACGGAAAGCACGGCGAAGATCTCTGATGCCTGAAACGCGTCTTAACTTTGGTGGTTGAGCTCCCTGTGGAGCTTCAACAGAGTTGGGAGGCTCGTCTTCATCTACATCAACGACTTCCTCAGAAGTAGCAGGTAATGACTTTATGATGTCAGCAGTGCGAGCGCGGAGCCTCTGAGTGCGCTGAGCAGTCATTTGGCCAGGCTCGTGTAGTGGGTAGAGAAAGCAAGATTGACGCGACTCCGACAGTCGAGAGGAAAGGTCGAATTCCGAGGATGGGGGATTGGCATCGCTGAAGAGCAGATGAGTGGAAAGTGATGAAGAAGCACGATGAGAGAAGAGTGTTGCAGATGATGCGCTACGTTGATCCAGATCACTGTCGAGAGTGATATCATCCAAAGGGTCAAAAAGATTGTCGAGATCGGCTCGCGAGGAAGAGCTATACGGTGGCAGCGATGTTGAACTACAGTTCCTGGGATGCCGTGTCCGTGTTGACGGACCGGCGCGTTGGGAGGAGGAAGAGTCTGGCAGACAACGCTGCTTGCGGGATCGAATGGTTAGGGCGTCGTTCTTGCGCGACATTTTTTGTCCTATGAACAGAGTAATTGGTGGTGGTACAAGTTCAACGATGGTTCAAGTTGTCTGGGTGATGTGAACGTAAGTTGATTTCTGGCCCACACCGGACCGTTCGGTTATGGAACAGACATGAGGCTGTGGACATTAGGTGGACCTGGGAAATTGGACCCACAAGACCTTTTGGAGGTCCGTAGAATCTGCCAAGACATGGGATGTCAATGCTAGGGTTCTGGATTGTTCGATTCCCTGGTACTGGTCAGTGAAGAGAATAAGTTTACCAGTGGATGAATGGTGGCAACCTGAGAGGTCTTTGTTTGGCAATGGCCATTCTAAGACTCGAGAGGAGACATGTACACCACTTACTTACCATCATGTTCACACGTAGAACAATTCTTGCATTAGCCCAGACGCGCCTGCAGCTCAATCGCACTGAACTTTCTGTCCCCTCTTACATCCCTGCGCATCTGTTGCGTCCGTCGGCGCCATTTCGCGCTCCTTTGTCGCGGCTTCAGGGGGGTCAACGGCAGTTCTCTGCATCGTCTCCTCTGCAAGTCCAGTATACGCGGTTCTCTAATGGATATACATATCACGGTCGTCGCCCAGATCGGGACAAGGTCACAAAGGTCCTCGTATTCGTCACTGCTGCCGGTGTGGTGTATTATGTCGCTCAGTATGTCGACACACTCGGTCACGCTCGCGCAGTTGACGAACCACACCTGCCTCTCATAGTCTCGAGCAAGTGCCGGAAACGGGCCGATGGAGGTTTATGGACATAAGTCCAAAGTTTGAAGCCAAGCTAGAGAAAGCCTCCTATACGTCATTGGTATCAGAATTTGAGGGCAGCATTCTGCCTCCCCACCACCCTATTACGCGCCATGTCCACCGGGTCGTCTCTGAACTTTTGGAGGGTTCCAATCTCGGTAGCCTTCACTCTACTAATCTCCCAAAGTCACCTGCAGACGATGACGGTTTTTGGCACGATGATCCTTTGGCTGTACGTCTTCAAGACCCAGACAGAGGTGGAAAAGAATGGAATTTGCTCGTCGTCAACGACCCCAAAATCGTCAATGCTCTCGCTAGTTTCGGTATGTTCATGTAAAAGGCAATTTGTCACACTCGCTGAATACCCCTCTACAGGCACCATCGTCGTTTTCACTGGGATTCTGCCCGTCTGCAAGAATGAACAAGGGTTAGCAGCTGTTGTTGGCCATGGTGCGTACTATTTCTGCCTCTCCACTTCCTACAATTTGTCTCGAATTTTGGTCCAGAAATAGGGCACGCTGGTACCCTGTTTTCTCTCCGCTCGTGAACGATGTTTTATACATTTTCAGTTGCACGTCATGCATCCGAACGCTATTCATCCTCCAAGATACTCATATTGTTGGCAATCTTGCTACAAGCAGTCGGCATCGACTTTGGCGTGGCTAGAATGTTGAACTATCTCTTATTCAAACTACCGAATTCGAGAACGCAGGAATTGGAAGGCAAGAATGTTGTTTTAAAAGAGTATTCTACCTTGTACTGACTGGGAGCGACAGCTGATACGCTGGGCATGCGCATCGCCGCGAGGGCGTGTTATGACCCACAGTCTGCAGTGGAGTGAATTTCTTCTTTCGCTTTGCTTTATAGTATCTTCACGACTTGTTGCAGGATGCATACGCGCCTGGCGAAAGCCAGTGAGAATGGTGGTATGGGTTCTAGTTTTGAGTTCCTGCGCACGCATCCAGTTCCAGAGCGTCGCATCAAGGTGGGCGACGTTGCATACTTTGTTGTTCGACGTAATAAAAAAACATCATGCAGCACCTTGAGGAACTCGTTCCCGAAGCGTACGAGATACGCGCCGCCAACCCACGATGTGCTGGTGTTCGTGAATCCATTGAACAATTTCTTGGAAGCGTGAATCGGTGGGGTCAATAATTTTTCACAGCATGAAGTGAATTCGAGTGAAAAATGCATTGGTACCCTCGATGCTGCTGCGTCTGTGCTTGGTTCCATGCAGGCTATCCGTAGAGTACGAGGCAACTGACGATCACAAGAACAGGGTCCAGACAATTACGCAGATTTGATCACCAGAAATATATGAACAATAAGTTGGCCAAAACGAATGATAGTAACGGTCCTTGAGAACCAAACGAGGAGCGACGTGATCCCTGATCCCCCGAAGCGTAGTGCGAACCTGACATGGAAGTGCTGTATCCACATAAACCTGAACTTTGGAGGTCGTTCATAGGGATAAAGACGACTGGAACACCACCCAGAGTGTACTGTACATCAATCGTGCCATTGCTACCCACGGGCCATTGGGTACAGGTGATAATGCTACACGGTGGTTATATGTGAGCATGTGCGAGTTGCGCCAAGCAGTACTCACTTGATGAGAGGTGTGTTGGTTGGGTATGGCGTGTACACCGGAATGCTAGAGTTATTAGGCTGGCGCAACGATACGTCAAAACTTGGATTCGCAACATCATCCTCACTGACATACCGGAGATCCGACGTTGGTCAAAACTGAGACCACATTGCCCTTCGAGATGGCGATGGCTTGGTTCGTGGAAGTGAGGACTTGCATGGGGGAATCAACCCAGCTAGTGGTGTTTACCAAGAAGTTGCGGAACTGAAAAGACGTTCATTGGAATCAAGTTTGCGGACGAGTGGCGTCACCTGGTTCATCAGCGACATTAACTGGTATGCAGTAGTATTGGCGTATCCGGAGGGCCACAGCGGTTCACGATTCCACTTGAAGTACATTGAATTCGTGACAGGTAAACAAAGAGCGCGTGGACTGTATTACCGGGTCCGCATTTCCACTGAAGCCTTGTTCCTGTCCATAATACACAATTGGTATACTGTGAGGGATGCTCAGGAAGGAAGGAGACGGCAGTTGGAGTGGAATGACTTGCCCGTCTGACATGAAATTAAAGATCATTGCATTACTAGTCACGTCAGACGTGTGAGGAACTCCGAAGGGTGATGTCCCTTACTAAAGACTTTGAGGGTCAACGGACAGGTTGTGCCAGCGCGGGATGTCCTGGTTCTCGATGAAATTCCCGAGTAGTCCACAATCCTGGGCAGAGCTCGTCAGGTAGACAGGTCAACGCCGGTTGGTCTTGATCACCTTGAATTTCTGCTTCGACTGAGCTATCATGTCCGTCAAGGCACTCATATTCTGCGGGCCAGGTATAGTGAACGCATTTACGAGGGCGCCATACATGGGATAATTCAAGACTGAATCCAGAGCATTGGGTCCTTGGAACGCAGCAACGTCTCTAGGGAACGTCAGAAAGAATAGATGTAGTGATGGAACGCGTACTCGATATCTAAACTGAAAACCTCGCCTATGCAAAATACCCCAGCTGCAGCACAGAAGTCCGGCCAAAAATCGATGTTGACGTGTCTATCACCCATGAAAGAGAGTTGGCAGATAGAGGCAAGAGGGCTCACTTGGCAGCTAAATGGGGGCGTAAGACCCAAGGAAGAGGATGAAGGATGAGAAAACGAACCGTCGATGCGAAGACCGTCGATACCGTATTCGCGTACAAGGGAAGTGATCCAGTCCTGGAAAGCCGACACCACGGAGGGGTCTTCTGTGTTTATGTCGGCCAAAGGAACTACGGTATCGCCTAACCAGCAGCGTTCTTGGCTCGTGTCATTTGACATGTCCATGACACAGTAGGGGTGGAATTGCGACTATACAAAGATGCAAGTGAGGATGGGGGGCTTGATTGTGTTGTGTGATTCTGACCTCGTTCTTGAACATATAGGTGGACAAGTCAGGGTTGGTCGAGGTAGCCATGACGTCGTTGACGACAATGTCTACCATGAGGTACCTTGAGACGAGTATGGAGTGAGTGGTGACAGAACAGAGTGGGATGACGGACATTCCACGATCGTGCAATTCGCGCGAGAGAGACTTCAAGTCATCGGAGGTGCCAAACCTGTCGTTTAGCACCGTTGCGTCGGCGACCCAGTAGCCATGGTAAGCATCCCCGTAGGGAGTGGTGGGTCCTTGATAGTTCTGGGAGATGGGACTGATCCATACTGTGGCAGGACGGAAATCAGAGATCGGGAAAGTGGAAAAAGAATGGGCGTACCTGCAGTGAAGCCAGCGTCCTGGATATAGTCCAAGTTGTCACGAAGGCTACGACTTGTCAGAAGCGCCCGTCGGCAAGATATAGACTCACGTGTTCCAAGTGCCGCCACACCAAGTGCGCTTGCCTGGATCACAGCGAGCCGGGTCTGCACCACTTGGCAAGGCATACCTGTCAATGACAACCCTAGAGACAATATTAATGAGACGATGAGTGCCGGGTGTGACAGGGGCGTACTGGTAAATAGAGCGACCCCTCCAGTCGTCGGCGTTTGCGGCGAGCGAGAGGGGGAGTCGCAGCAACAGCAGACACAACCAAACGAGCGGTGGCATGCTTCACGGGGGGCATCATTGGCGGGTCCATCAGAGACTTTAAGGACGACGTCGACGTCGACGTTGACATCGTGCACTGCCACCATGACCATGTCTCTTACCCGCTACGGTTCGTGCGTTGTTCTTTGGATTCTCGTTCTCTCCTTCCAAGCAAGTGTTTATTCTTTTCCTCCTCTTCTCGCTCACCGTCTTCCAGTATGGTTACCACATTTCTGCTCTCAACCAGCTACAGGCAGTCCTCACCTGCCAATACGCCATTCCCGTGACTGTGTATGGCCTCCCAACTTGCATCCCGATGTCCGATGCCACGTTCTCCCTCGTCACCTCCTTCTTTACCGTCGGCGGTCTCCTCGGCAGTCTCTCCGCTAACCTCGCCATGGACCGTTATGGTCGGAAAGGCGCTAGTCGCCTCAGTGCCCTCTTCAACACCGCCGGTGCAGCCATTTCAGCCTTGGCACCTTCAGTCGCCCCAATGGCTCTAGGAAGGTTCCGACTCTGCCTCCAATTTCATCCGACCCAGCACCCTGACAGCCCTACTTCCTAGATTCCTCGTCGGTGTGGCCGCTGGAGTCGGAATTTGTGTTGGCCCCATTTACCTTTCTGAGATCGCACCCCCAGAAATCAAAGGGAGTCTAGGTAATTTCCATTCTACACTTGTCCTGTCCCGTGCTCCATGTGTCAATCTAGGGGTTCTCACGCAACTCGCCATCGTCGTTGGAATCATGGTAGCCCAGACAATGGGTTTTAGTCTAGCCACTCCCACTCAGTGGCGTCTTGTCCTCTTCATTTCTTCTGCCATATCCGCATTCCAGTACCTCCTCGCCCCCGCGATCGTAGAATCACCTGCTTACCTCTTTCGGAATGGCCTCACCGCTGAACGCAAGGCTGTCATTCGATCTTTATGGGGATACCAATTTGGGGACGCTCGTCCAGATCGTAAGTAAGCCACATGCACCTCTGCTCGTGCTCACCCCCTCGGTTAGCGGAGGATCTTGGCGAGGAGCCACTCCTTGCATCAACCAACGAGGCTGATGGAGTCCCCCGCACGGAACAAGCTGCGGCAGTTACCATTCCCGAACTTCTCACTTCTCCCGAGCTCCGCAGACCTCTCCTCACCATCGTATTTGCAACCATGTCCCAACAAGTATCCGGTATGCATCTACCCCATCTTCTTTCCAAGCTTTCCATCTCACGGATCAAGCGCAGGCATCAATGCAGGCAGGATATTCACCCAATACACCTGCCTCTAATATGTTGATGAAATGCTAGTTCTTTACTATAGCAACAACATTCTCTCAAAATCACTTCCGGAGCTCGCACCATACGTGTCGCTGGGAATCTCTGTCGTTAATTTTCTCATGACTTTTCCCCCGATATTCCTAATTGAGGTGCATAACTCGTCGAATAATGATCGGCATTCCGCTGACGCTACAGTCCAGCGTGTTGGCAGAAAGCAGCTGTTCCTCTGGTCTGTCGGTGGAGCGCTCATCTCCCATCTGGCTGTGGGCTATGGTCTCAATTCGGGATGGGTCACCGTCACGAGCATCGCGATAACCACCTTTGTGATGTGAGTGCCCATTAAAATCACACTTCTCGTCTT
The DNA here is from genome assembly GCA_038092775.1 of Boletus rubescentipes. NCBI lineage: Eukaryota > Fungi > Basidiomycota > Agaricomycetes > Boletales > Boletaceae > Boletus > Boletus rubescentipes. The sequence continues at coordinate 67,011 of JBBPRA010000017.1, forward strand.
GACTTTTCTGGCAGGTCGTTTGCCATTGGGCTGGGACCCGTCCCGTTCGTCATCATCCCAGAAGTGGCGCCCTTCCATGTACGTGTTCACGGTTACAGAACTGCCTCTCGATCGATTGACTCCCTTTGCGCAGGCGGTTTCTGCGATATCGTCGGTTGGGCTGTCCCTGAATTGCAAGTCGCCCGTTCTGTGTATCGTATGGCTCTCTCACATTCTATTTACATAGGGATCATCAACTTTTTCGTCGGGCTAATTTTCCTCCAAGTGAGGAACCTGCTTGCGCACGGGGATCCGATGAAGGAAGGAAGGGTATTCTACGTGTTCGCTGTTGTCTTGTTCTGCTCGGCTTGGTGCTTCTCGAGGGTATACAGAGGTTGAGGACTGGATGTCGTTACATAATGAGATGTAGTTTCTCGTCGTCGCACGCGTTGTCCTCGTATCACGCCATGTCCGACCAAGAATCCAAGGAGCTCGACGCCTTCTTTGCCTTTTTTACGACGTTCGACCTCACACGCCCGGTGTCCTCAATCTCAGACCTCAGCGACGGCGCCGCCCTCTTCCACGTCCTCTCGCTAGTGTGAGTCCCTTTCGCGGCCGTGGTCGTCCCGGGCAATCTCAGTACTCGCCCGCAGAGACGCAGACTACTTCCGACAGTCCAGTCGCACCAACGCGACCCAACTTTCCGACAACTGGGTCCTGCGTTTTAGCACCCTCAAGAGGCTCTACCGTCTCCTTACCCAATACTTTACCGATGTCCTTCAAAAACCAACCAGCGGGCTCGAGGTGCCCGATCTCCAAGCCATCGCCAAAGACTACAACATGAGTGCGACACTTGTACTGTGTCGCATGACGATTGCGATCGCGGTGCAGTCAGAAAAGAACAAGGAGATCATCGAAAAGATTCAGAAACTGAACGAAAGTGCACAACATCAGCTAATGAAAGCCATCGAACAGGTGTGTTCTCAGGGTTAGTGGGCCTAGTGCGGTGTATTCAGGAACCGTCTTTGCGCGCAGGTCATGGTGAAGATCAGCGCGTCCCAAAGCGACCATGGCATCGGAGAGGTGATGACAGAGTGGGTCCGTTCCGCACATCGCTTGCAAATCACCTCACGAATTCCGGACAGAGACGATCACTACTACCACATACAGTCTGAACGCAGCCACGTCCTGGCAGAGAAGGAGACCATCGAGAAAGTGTACCAAGTCCTGCTGGAAGATCATCGCGTCCTCCAGACCAACTTTGACGATGCCGTCTCCGAGAAAGACGATGCCCTCGCCCGCCTCCGTGACATGCAGCGAGATGTCGAGGGCAGACGAAACGACAAGGTCGACGTCATGATGCGCGCCGAGATCGACAGACTTCGGTCAGAGCTGTGAGTCTCATCCCTACCGTGAGGATCATGGAAGCACCGTCTAACACCTTGGGAGATGCTAGCCAGAAGAGCGAGGATAATCTCGCCATGACAGAAGCTGAACTTGACAAACAGACCGGACTAGTGACCGAACTCACACGCAAAGTAGACGAACTTCAGGCAACGGCCGACCTAGCCGGGCGCCTCAAGGATCAAGTAGACGAGTATGTTGCCGTCGCATGACATAAACTACCCAGCTTAAAGCTTTTCAGATATCGACACGCGGCAGACAAGCTCCAGAAGACTGAGAACGTCATGGAGAAATACAAAAAGAAACTCCAAGAAGGTGCCGACCTTCGACAACATGTTAAAGTCAGTCTGCTCGTGATTGGTCTAAACCGTCTCACGCGTGACGTTCACCAACAGTCGCTCGAACGCCAAAATGCAGATCTCGTTGACAAGAACGCATCCCTAGAAGAAGAATACCGCAAGGTGGCAGCGTTCAAGCCCCTTATGGAGTCTTATAAAAATCAAATCGCCGAGCTGGAAGCTAAAGTAGCGTCCCGAACGCAGGAAATGGAAACAGTCAAATTCGAGCTCGAACAAACGCGCACGAAACTTCGCATCACGACAGAGGAACGCGCGAAGGATTCAGAGATGCTTGAATTATATCAGGAGAGGATGCGCGAGTTGGAGCTCACCTCTCACCGCACTAGCAAGCCGATCGATCGAGAAGAACCCCAGCGAAACATGACTACATTTACTGAAGATGAGCTGATTGGCGAAGAATCCTATGCACTCAACAACGAGCTTGATGACGCTCTCTCAGGAACAACCATGACCGACTTGAAGCTCCAGATCAAGAAACTTCAGAGAGAGCTTTCCGCAGTGAAGAAGAATGAAGTGGACGGTAGCCGTATTTTGATCTTGGAGAATCTCTTGGAGGACGCAAACCGCATGAAGTCACGCTACGAGGCTGATTACCTCGCAGCGCACCGAGAAAAACTCATTCTACAGCGTGACTTGGAGGAGATTCGTAGTGGCAAGGCATCGGGTGATGGGTACACGCAACGCATGCTCTTTCCGCGACAGCGGCTGATCATGTCCTCTTTCACAGCGCCGAAGCAGCCATTGCTCTTCGCCAGCGTCTGAACGAAACAGTCGACCAACTGGATGCGCTACGAAAAGAGCACGCAGATCTTGAAGTCCAATTCGATACCCAGAAGCGAGAACTTACGATTTCCAAGTCTGACTGTCCGTGTCCCATCTACATCCTGCGCACCGTCGCTAACTCGCGATCTACCAGTGAACCTCATCAACAAGGACCAAGTAGAAATACTCGCCTCGCTGCGAGAGTCAGTCAACGAAGACAAGGCGTCCCTCGAGGCCGAGTCAGACCGATTAAAGAAACAGATCAAGGAACTTGGGGAGAAAAACCGAATGCAGCTTGAACAAGTCAATGCTCTCCTGCTTGAAAAGGTAAATCTGCAGAGCGAGGGTATTGGACAAAGAGAAAAGATGCTGCAGCGCGAACGAGATATTGGGTTTGCTGTCTGTTTCCTCGTGCGATGTGTGCCGCTGAGAATGCACATCCAGGGACTTGCGTGCATCCTTGTCAGGGAAGGACATCCCTGAAGATGTCAAGTCAAGATTACTTGCTCTTCATGAAGAGAGTCTAAATGTCAAGGAGCAACTCAAGACCACTCAAGACAAGCTTGCCAAGGCCAAGACGGTAACGCTTCAGTTTAGTCGGGTATTCCATCTCACACACGCCCCTTTCAGTTCATCAAGTCTCAAGACAAGCTCTTCAAAGAAGAACAAGCCAAGCTTGCCTCCGCGACAGCTGTAAATATACACTTCATTATTTCTTCCCCGCTTCTGACTATCACACAGCAGAACATTTCTGAGGAGGCAGAAGGCACCTTCCAAACACGAATCAAAGAACTTGAAGAGAAGCTCGCTCATGCCAACGTTTGTACTCTGCAAATCGCGACTCTACTCTGATTGTTGATAAAGGGCATTGTACAGACGCGTTATCTGGACCTGGAGAAGCGGTACCAATTCGAGTTTTATCATATGAGTGGTGTTATACACCACACTGGCATGCTTCGCCTCTGGAGTTCATACGCCCAGCCCACATCAAAAGGGAAGCCAGATCCAAGTGCGTGGTTAGGACAACAACGAAAGAATGTGAGTTTGCCGATGTCATCCCGCAGAGCCGCGCTCATGGTTGCGTACCTGTGCCACAGCTTGGACACGTCTTACATCGATAGTAATCCCTAAATCCCGAACATATTCGCTCGTTAGAATACCACCAGATGGACTAGAATGCAACCGAGGCGCCTACCATGACAAGCATACAATAATGTGGTGCACTCGTTTTCTATTTTCCAGTACCATCTTTCTTCATGGAGATACCCTTGCGATAACGCTGATCGTTATACGATCGTTGATGATGTGTTTGTACAACTGTATGTACGATACAATTGTTTTTAGTATGTACATTTCTGAGGAGCGCTCCGTGGTCATGTTCATCACCCTCCTTGATAATGACTCGGACTCTACACCGTTGGGAGGCATTTGGCCTTTCTGCCCTCCTGCTTCCCGATTCTCAATATTGTTCGCGACTAGATGACTTCAAGCATCGCACAGACCATCATCCAAATCGACGGAAGCTTCTGTGAGGGCGGGGGCCAGCTCCTGCGAAACGCCGTCACATTGTCTGCCCTCCTCTCCAAGCCAATTTCTATCTCAAATGTCCGGCAAAACCGTCGACCTCCGGGCCTGCGCAGACAGCACGAAGCCGGTACGTCCTATCCCTCCATGAGACTCGCATTCCTCAAACACCTGGTAACTTGTAGGCATAAACCTTGCAGCATCGATTTGTTCTGCCGAAACCAAGGGAGTGGAAGTAGCTTCCACAGCGGTCGACTTCCGTCCTGGTCCCATCCAGCTCCCCAAAACGCTGACTGCAGACCCAGGGACAGCAGGCTCCACGACACTCCTCCTTCAGGTAGCCCTCCCTTGCCTCTTGTTCAACCCTCTGCCAGAGAATCGAACCTCCGAGTGCCAAACCTCGCACGAAGAAGTCACTGCGACGTCCGTCCTGTCGCTCCATGGCGGCACAAACGCCTCGCTCGCCCCGCAAATTGACTACACGCAGTCCATCCTCTTCCCGTTCCTCTCAAAGCACTTTGGCATCTCGCCTACCCTCGCCGTCAACCGACGGGGGTACTACCCGAAAGGAGGCGGTTCTATTCTGTGTACAATACCCTCTACCCTTGGACCACTCCCCCCCGTCGTTCTGACAGAGCGGGGGCAGGTGAACGCGGTTCGAGGAAGTGCGCGCGTGGGCGGGCTACCCCTGTGGATCGCACAGCGCATGGTGTCTGGGGCACACCGCGCACTTTTAGCGAGCGGGATTCCATCTACAAAGATCTCCATCACGTCTGTGAGGGAACGCGACGGGGACGTTGTAGGCGCTGGAGGTGGAATCCTGTTGTGGGCGGAGACGGACAATGGGTGTTTGATTGGTGGGTCTGCAGTGAGCACGAGGGAGAAGAAACCGGACACAGTTGGAGAAGAGGCTGCGAAAGAGCTCGTGAGGAATCTGGACCATGGGGGATGTGTGGACGAGTATTTGCAGGACCAGATGATCATCTTTCTTGCTCTAGCCAAGGGGACCTCGATCGTCAAAGTTGGTCCACTAACAGATCACACTCGGTAATATTTCGATTCTCGTCATGCGCTTCCACGTTTACTGAGACGTGAAACAGGACTGCAGTCTATATAGCCCAACAATTGACAGGAGCGCACTTCCATCTTGATGAAAACGCGCCTGACGGTACAATCGTTACTTGTGAGGGGGTTGGATTCGTCCCATCTCACCCGTCAGCAACATAGGATCCAGTAGCACCTTGATACCTTGCACAGTGAACCTCCCACAGTAAATATTACAATTAGAAGTGCAACAGTCCGTAGGTCGGAGCGCTGTATTACATGGGAGAAGCGAAATCCGGTGTATAGGATAGAGCGTATTTGCGTTCCGTCTGCGCGCTTCAAATACAGAGGTTACTCGTAACTGTCTATCGATTCCAAGAAAGGAGCGACATGTCTCCCAGACGTCTACAACACGATTAGCCCAACGGAACCGGTTGCATGGAAGCGAACAACATACCGAGGTTTGAAGAGGTGACGAATGGTGCCCGCGAGCGCGAGAAGCACAAATATGCCTGCCGCTGCCACATAAGCCCATCCCAAGAAGGGGTTCTTGCCGCCTATCCAAGAAACAGTGGAGATTACGAGTGATTTGGTTCCTTTGAAGCCTTGTACCGGATAGTCTTAAAAATGAATGAGCCACATGAGAATATCCCCATCCACACAACTCACTGTAATAGATCTGAACCTGGTATCGTCCCGCGGGCAAGGTACTCGTATCGTTCCTCCCATACAGCTTGGAAAAGGTGGGGAGACCTGCTGTTCTCATCCAGTTTTGGAAATGTTCATCCTGTGTGAGATCTGGGGGTGGGCTGTCGGCTGAGTAGTTGTTGGGGTATCTGAGCGCCCAGTTGGGGGGAGGGACGATTTCATCGAGCTTTCCAACGTAACCAGACGTCGCACTGTATTTCTTCGCTTCGCCAGGCCAAGCGATTCCAGTCTGGGTAAAGTTGTAGTCCGACGCGCCAGACGAATCAGATACAGGGCGGAAGCCAGAAATCGTGTCTGAGTAATGCATGGTGAATTCTGGAGCAATAATCAACAGCGCCGAGGACGTACCGTTGAATAGTGAGTTTGCAATCAAACCGCACGGGTAGATACCCTTTCCATCACTTGTTACCGCCAGTGGCTTGCAGTTACTACCGCTCAACGTACTTGCATCCACATACTGACCCTCAAGTTGGGAGGTGTCGAGACTCTGGACGTATCGTCGATTGTTTTGATAGAAGTTGGTTAACTTGTAATATTGGAGCACGGGAGCCTGTAGGTCTGCTACGATGTCGAATTTGATGACGCAAGAGTGGGTTTGATTGGGAGAAGCTGTTGGATCGTAGAAATATGCATATGATGGTGGGGTAATGGATTTCCCGCTATCCGAGGAGCGAAGGTCGTATGAATACGAAGGCATGGAGGAGAACGTGAGATTGTCCATGGACGTGGAGTTTTGCAAATTCCAGCAGTCCGTATAATCGAAGGTCATTTCAGACACCTATTGATTTCCGAAGGACATGAAGTAGGGACACGCGTGTGCAGAAAGGTAAAGAAGATGAACTGGGAATGAATGGACGGCATACCAAGCTGCTTCCCCACACGAGCAGACCGCCTATCGGAGCGAATATGATGCCAGTGATGAAGAGTGTAGGCAGAACGGTTTTTGGGGTAAGTATGGGCTGCCATGCTTTCAGACGCTGTTGCTTGAAAGCGGTATCTAGGGGAATGCTGCGTCGGACGGGGAAGGGACCCAGTTGGCGGGGCAATACTTACTTGCAGGCCGTCTCCAGCTTCCCTTTTCCTTCTTACGTTCGCCGTTCTGGTCGTCCGCGTCGTCGTTGCGCTTGTTTTTGCGACTGAAAAGGCCCATCGTCGTGGTCGTGGTCGAGGTATGACTGCGCTGGATCACAGCCACGAGGATGACCCATCAGCCGGGTTTGTCAGCAGCGCTCATGGTCGCTGTGCAAGCCATCGACGAAATAGCAGACCCGAGACATGTCATACAGCGCATCTACGACGGCGACGACGGCGACGACAAGATTCGCCGTCTTCCGTCTGCTGTGACCAAGCACTTTGCTGATTTGTTCCTCGGCGCGAGCGACCACTAGGTCACCCAGATCAGCCACCTACTTCCCGCTTCATGCTGACCGTGTTCGCGTAGCTCCCGTCACTCGATGTATCCCATCCTCCAGAATCATACACACTTGGCACGCTTGTGCGCTTTCGCGCCATGATCCAGGACACTTCTATTCAAAACGAAATGTATCTCGCGAAGCTCAGCAACGATAGGTGTGGAGGTTGGGGAATACAACCCGATCACGACTCGAACGTCCTTGACCCTGATTGCCTTGGGACCGCCTCCATCTTTTGGGCAGTCTCTGTGCCCGCCGAGTCTCCGTGGCGAACCGCTGAATTTTCTCAGCTAGATTCGAGTGCGCACGCATTGTCTCTGCGCGTTCAATAATTGACCCACCGTGCTAGCAAGCTTCCCCTTACATCGGCCCTCTCAGCCCCACAAGTTCCCCGTTCCAGGAGCAACTCACATAGGTGTTCGAGTCAAGGTACCCTATTCCAATCTCCGTTGCGTGCTTCATTGATGCGTACAAGATATACGACAATGCTGATGTAGAAGACCTCCATTCAACCGATGTAGCTACTTTTGTGGGAATTGCTTCGTCAGAGCCGTATGTGATGGTGAACCTCCTTGGTAACCTGACCTTCTGACATGCTATTTTCCAAGTCTCAGCATGGAGGATGATTCTTCGCCAGAAGTTCCCGTATTACACGTTCTCTGTTATCAGGTGGACCCTGCGGCAACACCCACCAACGTCGATCCCAGCGTGCGCACAGATCTCATAGATTGGATGTCCAACGAGGCCCTGGGTGGCGACAAGGATGCAGCAGAATGGCTTCTTCTTCAGCTGGCAGCAAAAGTGTTTGTAGAGAGATCCATTCCTTAATTTCTTGTTAATCCTCATCACAGACACACTCGTGCAATTCCGCTTCTCCCCCCTTCCCTGACGATATCACGCTTTCCTCAACCGACCTCAACCGACCTCATTCCGACTCTCTCACACGTCCTTGCAGAGTTGCTACCCCAGCACCTCCTCATCCCGCTCTCATTGGACCTCCTGAACAAGACACCCTTCCTTCCCGAAAGCAAAGAAGAGGACTTACACTCGGGATATCTACAGCTTCCCTCTGGGACAACTATACTTTTGACTGAAAGTGCAATACAAGAGGGTAAACTACTCGAAAAAGGTATGTGACAACTTTTGCCCTATTTTCTGATCAATAACAGTATATCGATGACAGGCATTATGAACGTCCGAGCCATTCAGGATGTAATGAACTCGCAAACGGTGGAATACATATTTCCGTTCTCAAGTAAATTCACCTTTTACACTGATCTCTCTATGATCGTAGTAAGCGAAGGGGGGAAGAGCCCATTATTTCAGGTGACGCCAGATATCTGTTCCTCCGTCATCCCGATCTCATCCATCCATGCAGACTGGCATTAACCTCCCCCTTCGATGCTCTTCCACCACTCCTAGCTTATACAAACTAAAGGACGAGATTGATTTGCCTCCAGCGGAAAAAATGGCAGCCTACCGCTCATACATTGCTGCATGCAAAGCGGCGAGCGAGAAGCTGCAAGTAACCGAGGAGACCGCCAAGGTAATGGTGGTCATCGTATCTGATACGCTGCACAATTTATCATGTTCGCACAGCATATCCAAGACGATTTTGTCCGTCGGCGTCAGCAGGACAAGTCTATGACTTCGGATGAACTTATACACCTCATAAAGGTGGCGAGGTCAGCATTCTCTTCGCTGGTATTCCCTGTCATATGTTAACATCCGCAACATCAAGGCTTCTTGCAGCATCCTGGTTGCAGAATGAGGTAACGATCGATGTATGGGAACAAGCTAAAGAGCTCGATGGCCGGAGACAAGAACGTTAGTATAGTGTTGGGTGAGCATGACAGCAAGATGGCTTGAAAGCACAGAACCTAGTGAACCACTAATAACTTGTCCTATCAATCTTTGCAAAGAAAGGCAACGGTCATGCAGCTAATATACAGGAATGAATACAATGAGCATCTCGAACCACCCGTCAGAATTGAAACGTCCCATCTCGTCATATTCAAAAGCAGACTACTCGCAAACCCTCCCATTGGATATTCTTCCCAATGATGACTCACTCTTGTCCACTTCCAACAGGACTCAAGAATGAGCGGCAAAGTTACTCTCATCACACAGGGTACGCAACTTTCCTTGCGGCGCGTTCCCCGGAAGATGAAAACCCTCGTTGGTGAGGGGGGGACGTCAGTTTTCAACAGCGAAGAATTGTAAGTGAACACGTATAGGCTGATCGACGTATCTGATGGGCGCGCTCCACTGTAGTGCCTATCTGGTGAACATAGAGTGAGTCGTTTCACCCGGGTGCACTACATAAACCTTATCATCTTCAAGCATCGGAGGTCAAGACTTTTGGGTTACCTTTGACACTGGCTCGTCGGATTTGGTAGTTTCGTTCCAGGTCATGTGCAGATATCCGCTTACCATACCTTTCTTAAGTGGGTTGTCTCTTCGGGTTGTGCAGATCCAGACTGTCAAGGTGTCCCGGCGTACTCTTCGTCGGCATCCGCCACCCTTCATATGTCTGGTATATTTTTTAGGCTGATTTACCTTCTTGGTTCCGTGCGGGGAACCGTAGCCACTGAAATTGTCACTCTTGGTACCATCCAGATAGTTTCTCAGACATTCGGTACATAACCACTCAACCCAACTCGTTACCGATTGATACTGATGCCGTCCTCCAGCACTCGCCAATGAAACGAATGGACTCTTCCTCGGGACGACCGGAAACTCGGGAATCCTGGGTCTCTCGTTTTCGCCTGCAGCTGCAATCCGACCAACTACGGGGAGAACTATCCTTGACAATATCTTTTCCCACTTGGGTGAACACGACCGCTTCTTCGCTTTCAAGCTTGGTCGGAACGGCTTGAATTTCAGCGACCCAAGCGCTGCCAACTCATCCTTCACCATCGGCAAGCTTGATTCATCCATCGTCGGTGCTTCAAACGGAACCGCCCAAATATCATACTTTCCCGTGTTCAAGACGCGCTCCAGCCCTTATGACTACTGGAAGCTCCCCATGGTCAACTTGACTATCAATGGCTTCCCTTTGCCACTGTCGGCTTCTCTCGTGCCTGGTGCACCCTCTCCAATCGGGATCCTCGATACGGGTACGACGCTCATTCTTGGACCCACCCTGGACGTGAACGCGTTTTGGGACAGTGTTGGGACGGGGGGATCGACGCGGTACAATACACAGTCGAATCTGTGGGAAGTCCGATGTGACCGCGCTGTCGATGTTCGCTTCGCGTTTGGGCAAGGGGATGAAGCTGGAGAGTACGCAGTCCATCCCGAGGATATCAGTTGGGCAGAGGGTGGACAGGGCAATGGATGGTGCATGGGGGGCGTGCAGGTGAACGACAGAGTACGTGAATGATTGGATTGTGCTATTTGGATAGTTCACGAGGTTTGCAGGTGAACTCTGGGGACTGGCTGCTTGGGGATGTGTTCCTGAGGGTAAGTCACGACACGCTGTGCCTCCAGCGGACGCTGAACACATCTGCTCAGAATGTATACGTCGTCCATCACGGCTCGACGGCTTCAAAGCCTCCACTCATTGGGCTGTTGAGTCTTACTGACCCCCAGACCGCGCTAACGGACTTCCAAACCGCCCGCGGACTGGATCCTGCGCCACCGCCATTCGTAGGTCATCGCAGCAACTCGGATCAGTGGACAGAAGATGCGAAGATTGCTAGTGCGACGTCGGCAGTGGGTGGGTTTTTGTTTGGCGGGCTGATTGCGGTGTGTTGTAAAATGGGAAGGAGATCGAAAAGGGTCAGATAGTGACAAGCAAGTACAAGTCTGGAGTCCATTGAAACGCTACTACAACATAGAAGGAGTACAGTTTGAACTACATGTAAGATACAGGAGATGACGGTGAAAAGAGACGATAAATTAACCGCTAGACGTATGCTGGCTGGTAACCCTTGCTGTAGTTCGGCGGCCCACCGACCGGAGGCCCATACTGGTTCTGTGCACCAGGGTGCTGATATCCTGGCTGAGCTAGGGGAGGTTCCCACCTAGTTCGGCGCAGACGGAGCCCGATCAGAATGCTCCATCATGCAGTAGTGTGAACACGACTCACCCTGGTTGCATCTCGGTCTGAAGCTGGCATATACCACACATCCAGACATGTCTAGATTTGAACGGAATCAAGGGCACGAAGCAGAGCTCGAACCACTTGCGCGACTTGGCGGCGAACATGGAAGCTTAAGTACATTCAGCAACTACTTGAAATTTCGAAAGATCAGAGGACACTCACCATTGTGACATCTCGGACAGATTCTCGCGCCTTGGTTTCCATCGGGTGATATTCTGGTCGGACAGCCAACTGAGAAATCCAAAACTCGTCGTCAGACGACTGCGGAGAGGGAGTGTGGTATTGCAACTGACATACGATAGGAATGCAAACTGGGATCATGGCATTGAGAAATGACATCCTGTTGACAAAACTAACACTCACATAGAAGATCAATCATGATTGAAGCTTGAAGCTTGAATGCAATGGAGAAGAGGAGCGTTGCTGCGTGTTCTCACGGGTCAAACTCCATATGATCGTCGGTATGTTACGTAAGTACCTTAGTGCCGTAAATCACTAAGTACTGTTTCACGATAGCCACCTGAACACCGACCATCGAGCACTCGGCAGCTTTCTTTCCCTTCGGGACCTTTTCTGGGAAAACTTAGCCACCGGCTTACGACTGATTCCTACAATGTTGAATAGTGCCCCTGTGCGTACCTTCCATTCTCAACTTCACTGACACTGGGTTAACCCACCGTTGCGGGTAGCTGTCGGCGCTGATTCTTTCCTTGGCGCTGAAAATACCGCGTCTTCTTCATCCAATGCCAGTTATCCACGGGGAGTGATTATTCCACCGGTTGTGTCATTGTTTCCCCATCTGTATATGAGGGTCCTGACTGGTCGGCTACTTGTGGAGCCGAGGCCTATATAAGAGGTACCTATCATCCCTCTGACCTTCCCAGATCAGATGATTCCCTTTCTTCCCTTAAATTCAGCACAGACTCTGCTGGCGGTTGCCGTGGTGGTCTCCACTATCACTTTACTCAAGTGGCGACGACGGTCGGTCCGGGGTTTTCGTCTTCCTCCTGGACCTGCTCCTCTGCCACTTGTTGGGAATCTTCTCAGCATCAACGCGAAGAAACCTTGGATGACCTACACTGAATGGGGGACTCGTTACGGTCCGTTCTATTTCCGTATCGGTCATCAGAGCCTCACCTCGCAAAAACAGGTGACATCTTTATGGTCCGTATGCTGAGACAAGACATCATTGTGATAAATTCGAAGAAAATTGCCAAGGACCTCCTTGACCACCGATCTAGTATTTACTCGGACAGGCCCTACCTCGCCACGAAAGAACCGTACGTTCTCTTTTTCATCAGAATATTCGATCTGAAATCTGCTTCTTAGATATGGCTGGTCCTTCAACTTTGGCTGGGCTCCATATGGCGATGAATGGCGCTCACAAAGGCGAATATTTCATCAAGCCTTCAGAGCTGAAGCTGCTCTTGCTTTTCGCCCAGTTCAACTGAGAAAGTCCCACCAGCTCGTCTTGGACATTCTCCGTTCGCCCCATGATTTTCACAAACATATCCAAAGGCAAGTATCACTCCATCAAGCGAGTCTACCTACCAACAAGACACACGTTTAGGTTTTCTGCAGCCGTCATCATGTCAATCGTGTACGACTACGAAGTTGCCCCTGATCGTGACCATCTCGTGGAGTTATTTGAGCGAGGAAATACCTTGGCCTTGCAAAGCCTAACACCAGAAGCATCTGCTTTCTCTTTTCGCAAGTGGTCACCCTTTTTGCAACGGCACTATCAAGCTGATTAACATCTTAGTCCTCAATTTGCCAGAGTGGTTCCCAGGCGCCGTCTTGAGACGCAAGGCAGTAGTTTCCAAGCGTTGTGCCATACAAATGATATCAGAGCCCTTTGAACACGCTAGAAAACGCAAGGTAAGATTTGTACTCATTCAGGTCCCCAATCGAAGCTTACTGAAGGCAGGCCATGGGTAGCAATGCATCAGCGATGGCGCTTGATCTTTTGAGGGGTACACGAGATGATGATCTTTCGCGACTTCGATTGCTGAGAGATGCGTGTGCAACAGCTTTTGTAGGTAAGTTGTATGATGAAGGATAACAGTTCATCTACCTACTTTAATCCAATAGCCGGTGCAGAAACTGTCAGTCTGAATGTGTGTGGACGTATGCGAACTCAGTTTTTTGTAGTCCGCGTCGACATTGCAGTGTTTCATGCTCGCCATGCTACAGCATCCGGAAGTGCAAGAACGGGCACAGGCAGAAATCGATGCAGTCGTTGGTTTGGATCGGCTACCGAACTTTGATGACAGGCCGAACCTGCCATATGTTGAGGCTACTTGGATGGAGACACTGAGGTTGTACTCCGTTGCACCCCTTGGTAAATGTTTCGATTGTGACGCTTGCATCAGTTCTTAAGCTTCTTTTAGGGATCGCCCACGCCACCACGGTTGACGACATTTATGAAGACATGTTTATCCCAAAAGGTGAAAAGCTACGATGTGGGATACGTATATCTGACTCGTCCTATTGTCCATGTAGGATCCACAGTCATGGCAAATATTTGGTTGGCATATAACCTCCTACTTTCTAGGGTCCTGATACATTATTTTGAAGGGCCATGCATCACAACGAAGATGCTTACCCAGAGTCTGATGCTTTCAAACCCGAAAGATTCTTTGTAGAAGGAGAGCTCAGTGAGGACAAGTCCATTGACAGCCTCGCTTTTGGCTTCGGCAGGTATTTGACCTTTCATTCTTCCATCGAGTCTCTCCCCAACCTTGCTCGTTAGGCGCGTTTGTCCAGGTCGTTACGCTGCTGACAGTTCGGTTTGGGTTGCGATAGTGTCGATTTTGTGGGCATTCAAGATCACAAAAGCCCTGGGCGAACAAGGTGAAGAGCTCGAATTTGAACCGAGTTGGAGTCATGGAGTAACTACGTAAGTATTTTTCACAGTGACCGTTCCTCTCAGATGAGCCAGATCTACGTTTGACAGGGCTCCTAACCCATTTCCTTGCTCTATCACACCGCGACTGTTGGACATCCACATCCGCAAGCTTTTAATGATAGATACATCTCAATCATGAGCTTCTTTTGACACCAACAAGACAGGCGATTTTACCGATTATGCACTCCAGCTCTGTGCGCTTTTGGTACGCTACCATGACTCGTCTTCGAGTGCCCTGCGCGATAGCCTTTGGTAATGAAAAAAAAGTTTGTGAGCTAAATTCTGGAAGAACCTGCTCTGCGATGTCGGGGTGTGGAAGTTGGTGAAATTTCCAGAGAACGACGGGACATGGAAAGGTCTGCATGAACATGTCGAACGAAACGAGGCTGCGTATCCCTTCGTTCGCGTGCGCCGTGTTCACATTTATCGCTCCAAAGTGTCTCGACATTTGCACGGAAGCGGTCGAATACCGAGTACTGATCAACTTCGGTCGTGGCCGGGATAGGGGTGAGAGTGGCGATCAAGTTTCGGAGGTGTATGATCTTGGCTGCGATACGACTGCCATGTTGGGGTTGTTCTGCATTGTCTACAACTTCCTCCGAGTCGTGGCACTGAAGCAATGGGTCCGGGCCATCGCTCAACAGCGAGCGTTGCGTTGAAACGGACAATGCAAGACATCTTCGGGCCATTTCGAGATGATAGTCGATGCTTGCTTGTCGTGCTCCAAAACCCTGCATTGCGGCATCCATCATTGACAGGCCAGACGTTCCTTGACTTCGATCGAACTTGAATGTGATGATTCGCTGCTCTAGCTGAGAGTGGCTGGAGTCCCTGCCAGTCCGGGCTTGTTTGCAAGATAGAGATTGACACTCGTACTAGTACAAGGAACCAGTTAGTAGTACGTGCCAGTTCAAGTTGGTATGATGTTGTGCAGATGCCCCAACCCAGCAATTGCCGGGAATACCAACTCGCAAAGTGGGCATTGTATTTCTGTCTTGCCGTTCGTACATCTGTCTTTGATTCTGCCGCCCACCACCTTCAAGTTGCGCCAGGGCGACTAGCATGTGCTAGCTCACTGCCCATCGTGGCGGATCTTTCCATACAAAAATTGATCCGAGTTGCAGGTAAGCTTGCCTTGACGGTGACAGTGATTCCTGTCCAGGTTATTCGGATATCCTTGAAGCAGCGACATGCTCGGGCTGCCATTGAACATTCGCACACTGCCTCGCCAGCGCTGGCGCTGTCATCCATGGATCTTGGCGAGTCGTTGTCCAATAGCAGCAATGTTAGTCATTAACTTTCCCCAGGTTGATAAGCCTTAGCGGTGAGAGTGAAACCATGCCTGGTTCCTCTTTAGGTCGAAGCCCACGCCCAGAGGTTGCGCCGACATCTATTTGCGGGATCATGCACACAGCCACTTGAACTCCCTTTAAGTTCCTCTCCGAGCTTATTCCCATGCCCTGTTTGACCTTTATCGATCACAGTCGTTAAATCCCTCGTCTGCATCATCACGAGAGATGTCCTACTACAATGACCCTAACTATGCCGTCCATCGTTCGCAATCTCATTCCCATCATCACCATCACCCCTCTGGCTCGGGGTATCTCCCCCCCGTTGGAGCTGACCCCCAACTGTGGCAATATTTCGCTGCAGTAGACACCAACAGATCCGGTGCTCTGAGCATCGGCGAGTTGCAGAATGCCCTCGTTAACGGTACAAATCATTTCATCTTTCCCAAATCTAGTTGATCTTCTCTCCTATTAAATCAGGAAACTGGTCTAGTAACTTAATCATCGCATGTTTTACCTGATTCTCACACCCCCCCTTTGAAAGAATTTGATCTGGATACGGTCAAAATGCTTATGAACATGTTTGTGAGTTGATCCGTTGACTAAAATCTGACTGAAAACAGACCAAATATTTCAGGATAGTGATCGCACTGGCACCATTGGGTTTAATGGTACATAAGCGCTCCTATATTTTTTGATCTCATCCACAGAATCTCATTGTGTTGACAGAGTTTACTCGATTGTGGCAATATATCGCAGATTGGCAACGTGTCTTCAGACACTTTGACAGAGATCAATCGGGAACCATCGAAAGACGAGAGTTGTCGGATGCCTTACGGAACTTTGGATACAAGCTTTCTCCCACTCTCCTCAGTCTACTCGAACATAAATACGGTAATTCACATGGTCAACTTCCTTTTGGTCATATCGGTTTATCTTTTTCGTCTCCCAGCTTCTGGGGCAACTTCCGCATACGGACCTCCCCCCGGAATTACCTTTGATCGATTTGTCAGAGCATGTGTTACGATCAAAACACTTACAGAAGCCTTCCAAAGGTTTACTCCTCCACCTCCATAAATTTAAGTAGCTAATGTCCCCTCTTAAGGTTCGACACCCACAATGACGGTTGGGCACGGTTCAGCTATGAAGAATTCATGAGGGTAATTAGCACACCCATCTATTCTTGCGTGCTTGCTTCTAACTGATTATTCTACTTCAGGTTACTCTCATGGCCCCTTGAATTTGGCACTCGTCAGGAATATGCGATGCACATGTAGGAACAAGCATCACCTTAAGCTTATCGCTGTCAATAGTTTTTTGTTGTAAATGTAATAACTGTCTGGTCTCCCGAGACGTAAAGAGTGTCAAATGTGTGATGATTGTAACATGGTCTGCCAACTTGAAGTATGCGGAACCGATCTGAAATTTACCAGATAGCGCTCGTGGTCAAGCCCTTCCGAATTCGGAGACAAGTTTTATCATGACTGAATGCTAATAAACGTTGTTGGAGTGAATAGAGGTCTGGGACAACAGGTGTCTTCCACTTATTCCTGCTTTGATGTTGATTCACGTCAACTCTAGCGGGAATATGGGACTATGTGGTAGTAAACAAGATATAGATATATTCCCACTGAGATCAAGGAATCCTTCCAACTTGAATCAGGTGCCGTTCATTCGAGTTTTACGGAGGCTGTAAACGGAACTATTTACTTACGGACCCTGTAGCCTCCTTCCGCTAAACAAATTGTACTCATACGACCACCATAATGAGAGACGTGGCGAACTCCAAAAATCCGGACCGAAATAATTGTAAAGTGTAGCATAGGGAACATTGTAGCACAAGGAATAAGATATCCGAAACGTAAACCTCCCTAACGGGATCCTCTCAACAACAGTCAAAGTGGGGTAGATCGAAGCAGATAAATAAAAGAGTCCAAATTTGAATTTATACCCAACCGGTAGGAATCCTTTTCAAGAAAATTCCCAAGGTGCACACCGACCCGCTTAGTTGATAGCCAAGCTGTAGGCCGAGCTGAAGGGCGGAAAATGCGTGAGTTGAAACAAACGATTAGAGCATAAGAGGACACACGTAGTGAGAGTCGCACTCCCAGTTGTCGCCTCTGTTCCTGCCTGGGCGGTCGTAAGGTATTGGGAGGCCTCAATATACCCGTTGTTAATTAGGTACTATTAATCCGAACATCAAGACAATGGATCGAGGGGTGAGGCGTGATAAGCTCTTACGGTGATGAATTCGCGTATGTCACCGCTGAAGGAGGTGACTGTACCGCTAACGAGAAGGAACGAGAAAACCTTATTAGAACCGTTGGAGCCCGAGTACAAGTCCCTGGAACGCAGTACGCTTGAGTTTGTTACCAGACCCATTTCCGCCAGTGACCCACCAAGAGTAACCAGCAATGGCGAGGTTGGTCGCAATAGGGATTGCTCCATTCGAGTTGTAATGGTAAGAGATAGGTCCGGAGTTGAAATTAGCGAGCCAGAGCATGATCTCGTTCACGGCGGAACCGCCAACAGTGTTGGAGGTGAACAAATCATAGGCAACGTCAGCCGTGACTGCAGTGTTACTCTGGGACCAGTCCCACGTTGACTACGACATCAAGTTGAATGACCAATGATTGGATAGGCGCAGGAAACGCACCGGCATGGAAGTAATCGCACTGAGTTGTTGGTTGACCCCAGTGTTCAGCTGAATGTTGGAGAAGCTCTTAATGCTACTACCACCGTTCCACGTCCAGGTTGTGTGCCATGTCACAGTGTTGCCATCGACGGACTCGAGTGTAGAGCACTGCGAACCGGAGGTCGCATTGTGTTCACCCCAAAGGTTGTTGAACAGGGTGTACGAGCCGGATGTGACCGTGGCATACTGATCGCAGATTGTTGTGGCCGCCGAGGCAGAGACGAGAGGAAGAAGCAGAAGCAATGCAGACCAAGATCCAGAGACCATCATCGTGAATGAACGCAATGCTATGGAACATGAAGATCGAGGTGCTTAAATATCTCGGCAGAAAACATGTGGCTCACAGGTAGAGTTCCTTGCAGGCTATGACCGCATGCCGCGGTCAAGGTCACGCAGAAACTCTGAGGACGAACTGAGAGAGTATTGCAAATCCGTGTCATGGTAGCCATGGACATTCAGGGAACCACACCCATGTCAGGGAGTTTCGCAGTCCGAAGGGGTAAAATTGGAGTCAACGTGCTGTGTTCATCGATTGCGGCAGGTCAAGTGATGAGGGTAAGTTGTCCCAGAAACACCGATTAACACTTAGCTAGGGGTAATTAATGGCCGGCCCGGTTTGGGGTTACTCCAGACCTGTCAATGTTCCAGCAAACCGCAAATCAGCTCACTTCGGGACTAGGTAGAGCATACTTGACACAGATCACCAGGTACCTGTCTTTATACTTGTCCCGTACAATGAAATACGGTTATTCTGCAGTCCATGAACAAGGTTTGAGCGACCAATGAGATGACGGATGTCCTAGACCGCATTATCATTTCCTCCGTCTCCTTCCCGATACACTTTGAAGAGTACTCGACAAATATCATGGTTGTCGAGTGCACTCGCGCTGTATATCCAGGCTGCACTCTCTCCGGCCAAAGCAGCGCACCTAGCCCCTGACAGGAACTTGGGAGGCATTCATTCCATTCCCGCATGTGCCAGAGCCAACCTGAAACGTTTGTGATCACCCATCAAGGGTCTGGTGACTTCTAGACCGTCTGTAGGACAAGAGATGTTCCGGTGAGGCAATGGTTGACCTGGCGGTGCGACCTCGAGTTAGCTTGGTGTTAAAGAATAGCTCATGGCATCGCTTACACTCAACAGTTTTAACACGTCAAATCAAGGCAGCTCGCTGACGCCGCGAGATCATTGAGTCACGGGACACAGTAAGCAAGTAGCTACGCTTCCTCTAGTACAATCTCTAACAATCAAGCTTTTCAAGGGTGACTGAGATCATCTTCGGATGAATTCATCCATTCGCTTGCTAAATGCTCTGCAACAAGGGGTAGAGTGGCCGACACCTGCTCCGGGTCACTGCCACAGCCTTCCAAGTAGTATTTTATCTGAAAACGGGATTTAGCGCCTTTCGTCAGTACCCGTCAAGTACCATACCTTCGGTTCTGTTCCGCTCGTTCTGAAACAACATTAGTGAGTGGTCGAAGTAACACGTGGAACAAACCTTATGGTCAACACTATGCTAACATCCGCGGATTTCGCCCTGAATTGAATCATGTGTCCTGAGGATAACGGCAGCCTCGGTGCGTACGTCGGGGGGTTTGTGCTATCGTATCCATGCCCAACTGTCAGATCGATGATGCTGACAACGGTCAGCTGGGCTATCGAGTGGGGATAACGTTTCGTTAAGGGGCACGACTGCGAAGGAGTGTCACTTCATGGCAACGGCGACGTAAACAAGGTCGTACTGTTTCCTCAAAGTTGCGAAGCCTCCCGAATATCTCGTCGATCTTGACAGTATCTAAACAAACGAAATAGCTGTTTCTGGTCTACACGCCGTCCGTCAATCTAGCGATTAACCTGTGAGCAGTGACGCACCTCGAAATAACCATATCTGGTGAATAACTGTGAACTGGCGAAGACGCGAGACAAAGTGAGATGCACACTTTTCGTAAAGTTTCTTTAGATAGCTTTGAACCGTCGAACCTTGACTGTGTAGTTCAGTCACCATCTCTGCAAACACCAACTTTCTTCCTTGTTAGCTGTGGTACTTCATGGGTGCGCTTGGCTCACCGTGGCAGCTATTCCGTCCTTGTCACGTATCTCAGAACCGAACATGAAACCGATAGCTTCCTCATATCCAAAGGGAACCTCACAGCCGACTCGCTCAAGGTCCAGTGCGGTATTTCCAATGAATTTAAATCCTGTTATATTGATCTGAAATAAATGCCAGATATTATATCTAGAAAGCCTACCAGTCAGACAGTCCACAAACTTGAAGCCCTCGCAAAGTGCCATTGCCTCAACCATCTTAGAGCTTACCGTAGAGGCTACCATTGCTAGCTTATCTGGAACGTAGTAAATGTGTCAAAGTGGTCGGGTGCACCAGGCAGAGTAATCTACCCAACGGTTTTCCAGATTCTTTGTATCTTGCTAAAACACGACTGGCAAACAATGTTCCCAACTGATCACCGGTGAATATCGTGAATTTCCCGTCGGAACTTGGCTATCGTATGAATATGCAACGACAATTCCTAGACAAAGGCTCACCCTCTCTCAGCAGCCGAGAATCGATCAGAATCGGGATCCTGTGCGAGCACGTAGTCTGCACCCACACGAACAGCTGTTGAAATTGCGAGTTCCTTTATGGCGTCACGGGAGGAAATGAAGGAACTGGTATAAGCTCACCAAAGCCCCTACAATGGCCGTGTTGTAAGTTCATCAAAGTTATATGCACGTCATACCTTTTTCCTCTGGATTTGGAAAACGAACCGTTGGGAAATCGGGATCTGGGACTTTCTGCTCTTCTACAGCAATGTACGGTTTTATACCAGTACGTTTGAACACTTCAGATAGGAGGGAATCGCTGACCCCATGCATTGAGGTATTTACAAATTTGATGGGAGTAACATCGACATGGAGCCTGTGCGCGCTATAAGTACTTGAACGTAACAATAGCATCAACCACAAACCTGGGGTTTGCCATGCCACAAATTAAAGTGAAATAACTTTCTTTCATCTCATCTGTGGGGTCATAACAAAGCGAGGATGCGTAAACATCAGGTCCGTGCTGTACCCTTGGTTCCAGATGATCCAGAATTGCTTGGGCGATGCCGGTATCATGAGGTCCAATAATCTGTAGGGGTGTTGATTTATGCACGTGATATCAACCCAGACAAGCCTACCTGAACGGCATTTTCCCAATAAACCTGTGCACAGGTAAGGAGAGTAAAACTATATTTTTACAACACGCACTTTGAAGCCATTGTCATCCTCACAAGAGACTGGTTATGAACTCGACAGGACATTATGGCGTAATGAATACCTTTGGGTTATGGCTCGCTACGGAATTATTGAGGTCGGAGGCGAGAATAGACGTAAACCAAATTACAGACCAGTGATCATAACTCCGCAAGCTGCATCCAGTCTTTTTACCGAAAAGGGCACACTTATAAGAGCGTCATACCTATTTCCCACAGAACAAGACAAAAAGGGGACTCACAGAGGCGTATGGACTAAGCCTCTCAAAAGAAAGACCTTGACTTTGTTAGAAAGGAACACAGCTGCTGTAAGACGTGCCCAGTCTGCCGAATTGTGTCGATGGTCGTGACCGATCACGATACCGCGTGACCTAGCATCGGCGACATTCTTCAACAGGTACGCGCAAAGTCCCTGATGACAATAGCATGTTTCGCACTACATCAACACTTGTGCAGCTCATAGTGCTTGCCTGAGATGTCTGGATGATGATCAAATCGTTCATTCTTGCCCACCCAGCTTCCATTTTTCCTCGCAGTCCTTGGAGGCGTTGATAACGGCGATGGATACCGATAGCGAACTCACCCGCAGTTCCAAACTCTATACGCGTCCTTCCGGTGATAGAATGGAATATAGCCGTCATAGTGAACGTTAGACATGACTTAATATCATCTAGTTTTACTGGCAAGTACCTCATTCTTCTCTCCAATTCATCTATGTTTTGGGTGTCCCATAGCATTTGAACCTCCTTTCTTGTTTTCTCGTTCTAGTACCCAGCAAGATCGGTCATTAAAATTAGGTAGGGAGAGATGAAACGGACGTACGGGGTCTAGTCTGAGCCATTCCCTTACAAGATGTTCGAGTGACATGGTTACGACCCTGCCAATGAAATGATTAATTTCCTGCTGATGTGGTTTTGGCCTATTCTGAGTGAAATAATAACTACCTTTCAGTCGGGTTGTTTGAAATCGTTAGTACGTAGAGGCTTTGGGTACGATCGATGACACGATGCTGATTTGACTAGACTTGATGCAAAAAAACAAAGGTAGTAAACTGTACACAATTACAAACATCATTGGCGCGTAACTTAGAAACCGCTACTATTATAATTTAGTGATAACTATTCGTACACTCAAGTATAGGCATTAAGATTATACCGGACACCGCGACCAAGAGCGTCAAGGAATTTTAATTTCAGTTCAGCCATCACCCCCATTGAGACATCAACCGAGTGACGGGTTCGCCATACGCCGTCCTCTCCTTTTGTTGGATTGGACCTGAAACATCTTAGATAGAGCTTGGCAACTCCGGTCGAATGAAACCTGGAACCATCGGGACATCCAAAATGTGCGCTGCACCAGTCGATACTAAAGTGATAATAAGCCTTTTGAGTACTTTGAAAATTTTGCACAACATACACTGTGTTTGAGTTGACGGTTACGACATTGTCGTGGGGGTGAAAGAAGAATGATTTTCCAGCATTCGCTGTGTCGAGCATGTGTTTGCTTGCCACAGTCACCCAATCATGGATGTAATCGGGTTCCCTGCACTGTACGAGCGCCTGTCGAAGAGCGGTAGCGATCCCAGTAATATCCGTTGGAATATCAACAGGAACCTAGTGAACTCAGTGCTATTCATTAATCAATTCTGGAGAAAAATCGACACCAACATTTTGTAACAGATTGCCTGCCACATCCCCGTCGACGAATGAAGCCCTTACGTGACGATACTGGAAACAAATGAGGCCACCAACGTCAGGCATATAAGCTACTTACGGTACTTGCATTCGTGACCTTTTCCACGACTATGCTTCTGTTATCATTCAATGTGGCGACGAGATAAGCGGTGAGACAGTCTTGTTTCGAGAGAGACCCCAGGCCCTCGTCCTGTCCACGGGAAGAGAGCACGGAGCGAAGCTCGGCGAGGTCGTGAGTGTCGAACCGCAATCTCAAATGTTCCATGTTTTTGCGCAAATCAGCATATTTTCCCCCAAGTTCGCTGAAGAAATAAGTGTCGTGTAAATGGGGCATGCGGGGCCAAAACTCGGCCAAGACAGAACACGATGGTTCCGGAAAGTAGTATTTCTTGAAAGTTGGAGCTGCATACCGCAGGGGTAGACCTTGATAAAGTTGGGAGAGTGCGTGCATGAAACGAGCCAGCACAATAGCGTCACCTAAGGTTCGCAATAAGCACACGAATGAGATCAGGAGAACAGCAACAAACCAAGTGTATGATGCCAAGAGATACCGATACATGTTTCATCCTTCAAGAAGGTCAATTTAAGACGAAGAAGGGGAGCGCCCCCGTTGACAAGGTTAGCACCGATAGGTTGATGGTTAAGGAACGGGGAGATATCATCCTGAATGACCCAATCGCCGTTCAGGAGTGAGTCTGACTTCATGTCGAGCTTGTAATCAATGTCCACAGGAACAGTAGTATTAGTGAGTTCAATCTAGGAGAAGTGAGATAGAACTCTAGCTGGTTCCTGCAAATCAACGCACAGACCAACGGCGATCATTACATCGAAGCTGCCCCGCAGCGTGTGGGTACAGTTGCAGGGCTTTGGAGAGAGCCTCCTCAAACCTGGGAATATCAAGTTAGAACGTGAACGTTGTTGATCTGAACTTGGGGTGAGCGCTGAGTAAATCACGGAACGAAACCATACATTCTGCAACCAGAGATCATAGCCAGGTAAATCTACATGTGCGTGGGTTGCAAGGGCAGTTGGCAGTTTGGGTGATACAAGGCGCTGGATGAAGGACATGGGTGAGTTGAACAAGCCGGAAGTAGGAGAATTTATCAAACTCCGTGTACCTATCGACGTACCCCGTCTATCTCCTTTGACACATCTCGGGGTCAAACAAGTCTACATAGCTTCGGTGAACTCGGAATGGTTGCACAACTTGAGAACGTTATGCTATGCGTGACTGATGGGTCGAAGACTAACTGTTTTGTACAGTCGCATCGTCAGTCAGATCCATCTGGAAGTGAACATATCACAACTTTGTACTGCCTTGTATCCACGAGGGGATAGCGGCCTAAAATCGTTTCAACAAAACGGCGTACTGTATCTGCCATCATGATGGAAGAGCAAATATGACATCGACGGAATGATGCGGATTGCTCTAAGAAGGAACGCCGCGGAGGCGTGGATTCAGTCGACTTCTTGATGAATTCTATGAACGCGGGGGTGTATGACTCTGCCACCTTGATCGGTAACTGGTGGCCGAATTTCATGAAGGATGGACAGGGACATACTGACATGAGAATCGGGGATAATGAGTGCGGTAAGCATGATGGCGGCCTCAGGCTGCTCCTGTAACATGATGTGTCGACTCTTCGAGAGGAGATAAAGATGTTCTATAAGTCAGCTCAACTCCATTCACGGCCCCGACGATGTGAATACATGTCGGAGCGCTATCAATAGTTTTGGCCCGGGCCGCACCTGTCAAGTGGCAGTAGAATGCCCGCGTCCCCCTTCGTTGGTTTATGTATGATGAAGAGTTAATTCATATCAATGACACTAGAGGCCAAACTCCCTTGACGGAAAAAAAACATACTTAGTCGATCCGTTTTTAGCGCCTTCAGCCTGAGAAATACTACCATCACTGCCGAGGATTATTAATACGTTCTATGAACGGCTCGTTTTAGTGTGCTTATGCATAGAACTGGCACGCCTGGTACTTGAGCTTGAGTTCAGCTCCAACGTCCAACCTAGAACCTCTGGTTCTAAACATGGGCTGAAGATACCACGAAGTCGCTGCACATCAGCCCCTTTATCGTGATATACTTGAGTGCCAGCGGCTGAGAAACAATCCAATGAAAAGAGATAAAATACAAAACGATCTCCAAGTCCAGAACTGCTCTACTAATTGTATACCTGATATAACGGTCTGTATGATTATGATGAGTGGCTGCAATATGAGAAGAAAGAAAAGGCCAACGTACGTTGACGAGAACTTGGTGCCTTGTCTTACAACCTTCTCTACTGCGTCCAAGAAATCGCGCTCTGTTGCGACTTTCCGCCGTGCTCGAATTGCGAACATACCAGCCTACAGAGTTATGTATATCATCACGTTGAATGGTAACTTTGGGAGCGCACCTCAGTAGCTACTGACCGCAACTCCGCTCCAGTGGTGTTAGGACATAGACGCGCAATCAGGTCAAACCGTATGTCTCTTTCAACGCTCATACTTCAGGTATGCGTTTGTTTTATTAGGCACGAAGTTCAGTTGGACAGAACATGGGCATACCTCCGTGCGTGAATCTTCAAAATATGTGCGCGTCCCTCATTATCGGGTAACGAGAATTCCACACGTCGATCAAGACGCCCCGGTCGAAGTAGCGCAGGATCCAATGTATCCGGCCTGTTCGTCGCCATCAACACTTTGATGTTCCCTCGCGGATCGAACCCATCGAGTTGATTGATCAACTCTAGCATCGTTCTTTGCACTTCGTTGTCCCCTCCTGCACCGTCATCGAATCGTGCACCGCCAATGGCATCAACTTCATCGAAGAAGATGATGCAAGCTTTCTTCGAACGTGCCATTTCGAAGAGCTCCCGGACCATGCGGGCTCCTTCGCCGACATACTTTTGCACGAGTTCCGATCCAATCACACGAATGAAGGTAGCATCCGTGCGGTTGGCAACTGCACGGGCACAAAGAGTTTTTCCAGTTCCAGGTGGTCCGAAAAGTAGGACGCCTTTGGGAGGGTCAATACCGAGTTTGACAAACCGTTCTGGCTAGATTCGAGGTGAGTACATTGTAGGTTTCTTTTAGAGAAACATACTGAGAGAAGAGGTGTCTCGACAACCTCGCGAAGTTTCTCTATTTGCTCCTTGCAACCACCTACGTCGGAGTAAGTGACGTCTGGCTTTTCTTCCACTTGCATCATCGTCACTGATGCATCAATCTTTGGTGGCAAAGGTATTTGAATCTGGTATTTATTCCGGTCGACTCTACACGAAAGCCGTCGGAAGTGAGAAGGGCCAGGCGATAACTCCACGCACCCAACACGCATGCCCTCTTCAATATCTGTAAGGGCCACACGTTCACCCAGTCCGACAACAAACTTTGCAATTTGCTTGATGTTGATGACATATTTGTCCTGCTCATCGGCACCTTTCTGTCCTTGTACGGCTCCAGCGGGGTTGACTGCGCGAGCTAATTCTGCTTTCTTAGGATCCACAGGGATGATTTTTGTACAACGCGCGACTTGGAGGGGGTGCTCGCCCATGCGTGCACGGTCAGCAGCGAGATCCCATAGGTTCGGTGCAGCTAGACCAGTGTCTGACTCCTTCACACCGAGTTTCTCGTCTATTCGCTTTTGGACTTCTTTTATGTCTGTATCGATCTTTTTCAACTTGGCGGCGTATGGTCCTTGGCCCTACAGGATGCATTATTAACTTTCACGAGAGAAGCGCAAGCGTGCGACATGCATAAGTCTTGAGAATTTGGATATCGCTATCCGTGAGTGCTAAAAGATGGATAAGAGATCGTTTGACCCGCGGATGTGATGTGACTTGCCTTGGATCTTTTCTTCCTTCTCGTCTACTCTCTTCTCATCTGGCGAAGGGTCAGCATGCTGAACGTAGTGAAGCATCAGCAGGGCAGTCTTACACTTCTCCCAGTCACTAAAAGTTTCTGTCAGCGAAATTGTGAAAGGTCGACCATTGTAAACTTACGCTTTGGGAGGCATTGTGGAGGCCGAGTATAGTGGTCGTGCTGACGGCCTACCGTGCGGGGACGCGTCATGGGTGTCGCGCGTCGGCTATTCCCGAATGAATTGAGATTCCGCTTTTGGATACCTCGCTCTGTTCTGCATCACGAACGACGATGGCGGGTGCACTACAAAACGCAAAGCGCGGCCTTCCAAAGATCGCGGATGAGGAACATGAATCCCGCTTTGGCCAGGTATTTGGCGTCTCTGGCCCAGTCGTGATCGCAGAGAATATGACTGGCGCTGCCATGTATGAGCTGGTCCGCGTCGGACATGATGAACTGGTGGGGGGTAAATCTGTAGCATATCTGTGTGTTGGTTTGTATCACTAACATTCATTTCAGAGGTTATTCGGATAGAGGCAGACAAAGCAACCATCCAAGTATATGAGGAAACATCGGGCGTCACGGTTGGAGATCCCGTCCTCAGAACAGGCAAGCCTCTCAGCGTAGAGTTGGGCCCAGGTGTGTAATACCTATATGACTTTATGTATCGTACTCAGGACACTGTAGGCTTGATGGGTAATATCGTCGATGGCATCCAAAGACCGTTGCGCGTAAGTCACCTCATGTCTTCTAGTCATCGATTGATTCGGCTACATGGTCATTCAGTCCATCCAAGAACTTTCAAAGTCCATCTATATTCCACGTGGCATCAATACCGAAGCGCTGGATCGCTCCCTCAAGTGGGATTTCGTCCCAGCATCCTTTAAAGTATTTCTTCGGCCTTCGGCTACAGCGCTCTTCTGACGGTGTGTGTAGGTTGGTGATCACATATCAGGAGGTGACATCTTCGGCGGTGTCTACGAGAATTCGCTCGTGGACAACCACAAAATCATGCTACCGCCCCGCGCACTCGGTACTATCACTCACATCGCAGAAAAAGGAAGCTACGCTGTCGATGTTCGTATCTATGGCATTCTATCCACCCTTCGAACCCTCACTAATATACTCTTAGGATATAGTTCTAGAAACTGAATTCAACGGTCGATCGACCAAACACACGATGATGCAATTATGGCCTGTTCGCGCACCCAGGCCGGTCACTGAAAAGTTGACAGCAGATTACCCGTTGTTGACTGGTCAGCGAATTCTAGATGCCCTTTTCCCGTGAGTTGCTTTGACTTTCCAATCGGTTCTGTGAACTTATCATGCAAAGGTGTGTCCAAGGAGGTACCACGGCCATCCCTGGTGCCTTCGGATGCGGGAAGACTGTCATCTCTCAAGCTTTATCCAAGTATTCCAATTCTGATATCATCATCTACGTCGGGTGTGGAGAGCGAGGAAACGAGGCAAGTTTGTTGTGTGCTATTCCGTTCCTGTTTATAATATTTTGATAGATGGCTGAAGTTTTGATGGAAGTAAGAACTCTGGTTATTTGTTTGCGTTTACTTGCTGATCGCCAAAAAGTTCCCTGAGCTGACGATGGAAGTCGGCAATCGCCAAGAACCCATCATGAAGCGCACTACCCTTGTTGCAAACACGTCAAACATGCCCGTTGCCGCACGTGAAGCATCCATCTACACGGGCATTACCCTCTCGGAGTACTTCCGCGATCAAGGATCTAACGTCTCCATGATGGCCGACTCAACATCACGTTGGGCCGAAGCCCTTCGTGAAATTTCTGGTCGTCTTGCGGAGATGCCAGCCGACTCTGGGTATCCAGCGTACTTGAGTACCAAACTCGCGAGTTTCTACGAGCGAGCTGGCAAGGTTAAATGTCTAGGCAGCCCTCAGCGACAAGGGACGGTATCCATTGTTGGAGCGTAAGTTTCGCCATGGCTTGATCATAATATTGCCTTATTGACTAGATGGTCAGCGTGTCGCCACCTGGAGGTGACTTCGCCGACCCAGTCACCTCAGCTACACTCGGAATCGTTCAGGTATTCTGGGGCCTTGACAAGAAGCTGGCACAGCGAAAACATTTCCCATCCGTCAATTGGAATCTGTCGTACTCGAAGTACACGAAAGTGCTGGAACCTTTTTACGAGCGCGACGCACCGGGTTTCGTTGAGCTTCGAGTGCGTACAAAAGAAATTCTTCAAAAGGAAGAAGACCTTGCGGAGATTGTTCAACTCGTGGGCAAGAGCGCACTTGGCGAGAACGACAAGATCACCCTGGAAGTTGCGAGAATGCTCAAGGACGATTTCTTGCAACAGAATGGTATGAGCGAGTACGATCGCTACTGCCCTTTCTACAAGACAAATGCTATGTTGAGGAACTACGTTGCGTTCTACGATGCCGCCTTGAAGGCAACCGCACAGGGCGACCTGACGTTCGCTAGAGTCAGAGAATCTACAGGAGACTTGATATTTAAGCTCTCTCAGATGAAGTTCGAGGTGAGATGTACAGTAATGTGGTGGAACTACGTCTGACGTTTTTGGTTTGAATTCAAGTCACCCTCACAAGGCCAAGAGCCAATTATGCAGAAACTGGATGCTCTGCACGCGGAGATCCAAGATCGTTTCCGCCAGCTGGTGGAGTAAACTCATGTGACCTTCCTCTTGTACCCTACCAGACGTGATACCACTTTCACAAGTTCACCTCGATCCTATTATTGAAGGAATAATCAGATTCCGTTCCGCTCAGGTGAGAACTCTTACATCGCCAGAAACCTCGGTCAGGTAGACCGTACGCATTCGCGCCGAGCCGGCATTGAGACGGCAATTGAGGAGATACGACACCGTGTCACTGATCAACTGTATCTCAGATGTCCAGTTTGACGTGCACACGAGGAAACGGCATTGATCCTATTGCATAGCATCATCTCCGCAGCGAGATACTGCGGAGTTGAACGACCTTACGCAACACTGGTCACATATATGGTGTCCATTCATTTGCAAAAGTGTTACCTATTCCTCTCCGCCACTGCACCTTACTACCACGGTTAAACATGCGACTTGCGAAACTCTTAACACTCGCTTTCGGGTGCAGTGCCTCTGCATTACCTGTGGTAACCTTACCTTGGTTCAGCCAAATTAGTTTAGATAGCATTGTTGATTTCCTGGGTTACAAGAGTATCGCAGAAGACAAGACCATTTACCAGGTACTCAAAAATGACAGGCAGTGAGTGTTGTCTAAAAGCGATTTCCTGAATGGGAGGAACTTACAAGAGAACAGATATTCGCGTTTAGTGAAGGCTATCGACCTCAGTGAAAATGTGGTTGGCCTTCTCAGCGATCCATCCAAGAGGTGCTATGTCCATGGATCCTCGAAAGGTCACCTGATCCGAGCCACCTTCTAGCATCACCTTTTTTGCTTTGCCAAACTTCAAGTTGCCTCGTCATCACAAACCTCATCGCGACAACCATAGGCACGACGAGACTCAGGTGCCTTCCCTCGCGGTCAGTCTTAGTGACGTCAGCTATGATCTTGGAGAGCTTGTCCAGCGAGCCGAGGAACTTGAGAAGGAACCTGAGTCTCGCGGTAAGGAGAAGCGTAAAGAAGCGCTGGCACGCATTGTCCAAAAGATCTTTGCGTATCATATCCTTCCAGAGTCATACCAAACTGCAGACCTCATTCAGAATTCCACCTACGCCACTAACTTGACACTTGAGGACGGTTCAATGGATTCGAAGCCGCTGAGGTTGAGCATTCTCGGCACTTCAATCCCACCTCGCTTGAGAATCAATATGCTTGTGGACGTGATGAAGGGAGATATCAAAGCCAAAAACGGTGAGCGAGATTTTTTGGGAGTTTTAGTTATCTCATCTTGGGTTATGTACCAGGTGTTATCCATCAAATCAGTCACGCTCTGTTACCCCCTCCATCGATCTTCCAAGAGACATTTTTCGTGCCCGAAGTTTTCGCTTTCTTCGTAAGGAATTTGTGATTTCACTATGGCGGTTTTGGTTGCTGACATTTCTCTAGACAAGTGCCATCCAGCGCGTTGGTCTCACAGGTGCTATTGACCACTGGCAATGCTCCATGGATGATGGGCACAACGTTAGTTTCTTGGGGGCAATAGCAACTACTGCATTTGTTCCCACATCCGGCGCATTCGAGCGACTTCCCAAGAAGTTGAGGTCGTACCTGTTTTCGCCATTCGGCCAGAAGGCGCTGAAGAAGCTACTGGAGTATCACATCATACCCAATTCCATTTTATATACTGGCAAGTGCACGAAAACCACTGTTCCAAGAAAGTATCGTAAACCTTTTGTAGATTACTTCCACAACTCAACATACGATGTCAAAGAATTCAGTCGCTGCTCCAAGGGTGCATTAGGGATGCAATTTGCAGTGCCAGTCTCCGCTCTCGTTGATGGGGATGTAGAAAACCCTGTCTTGTCCAAAAATACTGCTCCGTTTACAGAGCTGGTTTATGAGTACAACGCCACCCTTCCAACACTCCTTCAGGATCATCACCTCCGAGTCCATGTCGTGCGCTACAAGTCAAACTTGGTCCCTCATTGTCCGCGGTACTTCACAAGCTTCAGAGTCAATGGTCACCACGTTGGACCATTCGATATTCCTGCACGCAACGGTGCGCTACATGTACTATCGACCATTCTTCATCCTCGAAAGGGCCATGGCCACCAAGCTGACAATGGAGATGGCGTGACCGCATGGGAAGACTGGGAGGGGTGGCTCCCCCAGTGGGCTATGGAGAACTGAAGTGCGGAACATAGTGTGAAGGACGTAAGTGATAATTGTGAAGATTTCTTCTATTGACGACCAGCCAGCTACCAGAATCGAGCAAATTGTCACTAGCTGACGAGGCAACTGAGAGAGGAACCGATTTTATGCAATCGACCAATTTTTTTTTGTTTTTGAATCCGTCCATGAATCCTGTTTAGCCAACGTACTGCTTGACTGGCGTTGGTTTAACTTGTTTGCACATGTCTGTATAACCGATATACTGTGACAAGATGAGCAGTGAATAACACACTCGCCAACGAATGAAAAAGCTAAACTGACAGGAAGCACAGTATGCGACACAGATCCCCATACCTGTAACTTACAAGTTCAGTGTCGAATAAACTTCATCGAATTCGATGGACAACTTGAAGGGATAGTATTACCATTTTAAGTTATCAGAATGGACAGATAAGGCAAGTCCTTCCGATCCTAACAAGTACAAACAGCCTCTCTCCGAAACTAGCCTTACCAACAAACTGCTACGACGAGCCTAAACATTCATGGCAAACACAACTGTCAAAGGCGCACTCGCTATTCACGGCCAGAATCCACAGGTAGATCTTTATTTTATTCTTTTTATCTCATTATTTCTCATCTATTCAGTTTCTAGTGGAAACTGTGATTCGGAACCGGATATGGGAGTCGACATATTGGAAAGAACACTGTTTTGCATTGACAGGTACGTTTACTACTAAAACATGCAGGTGATGTATTTATTTATTAATGACATGCTCAGCTGAGTCGCTCATTGACAAGGCTATCGAACTCCGCTGCGTTGGGGGTGTGTACGGCAATCAACGTCCCACCGAATTCCTCTGCTTGCTTCTGAAGCTCTTACAACTCCAACCCGAGAAGGAAATCCTGATCGAGTATCTTCAAGCCGATGAGTTCAAGTGAGCCAGTCTTGTCCGCCCTGGATAGCATATTCATATTTTGATTTGCTTGTTAGATACATGAGAGCTCTCGCAGCTTTGTATATCCGAATGACCTTTCGTGCAGTGGAAGTATACGAAATCCTTGAACCTTTCATGAAGGACTTCAGAAAGCTGAGGTATCGGGACATGTGTACGCTTTCAGGATGCTCCCAGAAGCGACGTTAACGCTTTTACAGCTGGATACTCGCTAACATATTTCGACGAATTTGTTCATAACTTACTCAATGAAGAAAGAGTATGCGACATTATTTTACCTCGAATAGCTAAACGGCAGACGCTGGAAGAGAATGGTGAAATCGGGCCACGCAAGAGTCGACTGCTGGATGCGATGGAAGGCAAGAGCGAGGGCGGAGCCAGCCGAGGAAGTCGTAGCGCAAGCCGAAGCCGCTCCAGGTCAGGGAGCCCAGGCTCAGAGAAAGATCGCTCACCTTCTGTGAATGGACGATATGTTTCCAGAAGTCCCACACGCTCACGTTCTCCATCACCATTGTCATATCGCTCACGTACTCGCAGTATCTCACCCGACAGAATGGAAACATAATCTATGGCGGACGTGAAGTATATTAATAAGACTCTTTACTCCGTTGGCTGTATAACAGGCTTTTTCGAGAAACTCTGAGTCTTGAACGTTAGTAATTGCTTTGACAACTCCCTCCAGCGTTCTGACGCAAGGGGCATTCTTTCCACTGCCTCCGGGGAGAGATAACCTCGATTTCGCCATTGGGTGTACCAAACTGGAGAGGAAGTCAAATATCAAATTGTCAGAGAACTCGAGGAACGCACTTATATCGTTGCGACGAGTTGGTGCAGCAGAAACACGATCTGTTCGACCCTTGATGCAGTCGCGCAGTGCAAGAGAATTATAATACTGGCAGAATACAGCACCACCATTGGCTTCTATGGCTTCTATGGCACTCTTTGATGCACGGGAAGGGGTGATGTGGACGGCCGCCTTCAAGAATTCCGCACCCTGCAAATTAAAAGATTAATATACAACAAAAGACCACCCAAACGATAAAGGCACGGACGTTTCCCAATAGTTTAATACCGTCGTGCACGTTGTGCACACAACCGCTCAATAATAGCTCCTTCGCTGTAATGGGATTTTCTGGGGATGAATGCAAGCGGCCTTGATCTATCCAATGTTGAAGTCGGTCCAAGTTAACTGCGGCATACGTTTTACGGTTCCTACATGGGGCTTAGCAAGAGACATCAAGAAACCATGACCAAGAGAGCACATACGGGTTGACAAAGCCCCTCTTGGGGAACTTTTTGAGTAATGTCGTCTGGCCACCTTCGAAGCCAGCCTTGGGCTTCCCATTACCGGAGCGAGCTTTCTGGCCTTTGTGACCGCGTCCGGACGTGCCACCATATCCCGAGCCTTGACCCCGCCCGACGCGTTTTTGCTAATCAAACGTCAACTACATCGCAACCGCATACCTCAAGAAAAGCGTACATTGTGCAACGACCCAGTTGCTGGCCTCAGGTTCGAAAGTGACACCCGAGTTACTCTTGAACGAATGACAGAGGACATGGCTAATGACAAAACAATTTTGTAAAATATTTTACGGTAATCGTGGTAAAAATAAGCCTTTCTCGCAGTCCCGAGATTGACCGCCATCATGGGTACCTGTTGTTGCGGAAGCATACTTGAAGTGTAACTCTTCGTTTGGTCCAAATTTGCCCCAGCAGCCCTCCAGCATGAAGCCTTTGATCGCCATCTGCGGAACGACTGGAGTCGGAAAGTCCAAGTTGAGTGTGGAGCTCGCACTCAAGCTAAGCCAGGAACTCTTGATAGATTGCCCTGGAGAACATCGATGGCGTGGTGCACGTATCATCAATGCCGACTCCATGCAGGTCTACACAGGAATGGACATAATTACCAATAAGATCCCTCAAGCGGAACGTATGGGTGTAGAACACCTCCTTATGGACTTCAAGCAACCGGGCGAGCAGTACGTCGTCGGACAATGGGTACACGATGCCATCCGAGTGGTGAGTACCGGCAGTGTTTAGAAATGTACCATCTAACTTCTGCGCGATAGATTGAAGAAACTCATAAAATGAACCAAATTCCTATTGTTGTTGGCGGGACGTCCTACTGGATCCAACATCTCCTGTTTCCTAACCGACTAGCGAATAAAGACTTGACACTCCCTGGACCCACCACTTCTGGTGATCCGATGTCCGCTCCCTTACAGGGTTCCGTTTCGCAATTGAAACCCAATCTCTTAAGCTTGTGGACGGCACTTCCAGAATCACCGCCAAACGCAGTCACTCATCCGGAGGATGCACTTTCTCTGCATGAGTTGCTGCAGGCTTTGGACCCTCCGGTAGCATCTCGATGGCACTGGAGAGATACGCGCAAGGTCCTTCGCAGTCTGCGGATTATGAAGGAGACAAGCAGAACACCAAGCGAAATTATAAGTGAGCAATCGGAGAGTCCACTCATCCCTCGGTAGGTACTTCCTTTCTGTTTGTAGTGAACAGTGGGAAATAACTTTTGCGCAAAGGTATCGAACCCTTTGCTTCTGGCTCTACGCCCAACCTTCGGTGCTAAACCCTCGGCTTGATGAGAGAGTTGACCATATGATCAAGGTTTGCGAACCCTGTCAACTTCAAGTTGTCTTTTCTTCCGGCTGACTTTGCTTTATGAAGCATGGTCTTCTTGACGAAATAAGGTCCCTGCATAAGACTGTTTCTTCGTCGCAAGCTGCAATCGGGAACTCTTCAGTTTACATGAAGGACGACTCAGATTCTTCCGCGACCGACCCAGATTATACAGTCGGCATCTATCAGTGTATAGGTACGTGGAATTTTTCCATGAGAACATGTGATATATTTGCCGATAGGGTTCAAGGAATTTCGCCAGTTCCTCTCGTTGTCCGATGCCCCTGGTTCTCAGAAAGCCTTTGATAAGGCGGTAGAACATATGAAACAGTCGACTCGTAAATATGCTAAACGTCAGATCACATGGCTCCGGAACAAATTGCTTCCCGCGATACACAGTACTAACATACATTCTGGAAACAACATTCCAATGGCTTCTATGTATATTCTCGATGCCACAGGTAGGCACCTGCCTAATAACCCATTAACCGTGGTTCATTGTATTCTTCTTGCTAGTCTTAGGAGACCAATGGACCTCAAATGTTCTGTCCCCAGCTGAGTCAATCACGAAATGTAAGTTGGGCCGATATATATACAATCGTAACTGAACATTTGTTTTAGCCTTTTTACAAGAGGAAGGGCTTCCGCCTCCCGCATCATTATCCTCGATGGCGAGTGTAATGTTTGCTCATCAGAATAAATCAGTCGAGTGCGCCAATCGGTTCGCGTGAGCGGCGTTTCAAGAGTCTTACGTTGCGTTACTAGCCCGTCCGACGTCTTACGAGCGAGACGGAAAATCGTGTGCCAAGTGTGTACAACAAACCCCCGGAGGCCGGTAATGATTGAAGAACAACATTGGGATGCTCATCGAGGAAATCGACTGCATAGACGACTCATCGCGAAGTCTAGGAAGGGATCTGAAGGATCGTCTTTGCGATCCAGAGGTTGTGTTGCTCTGGAAGGGTCTTCTGCTGAACAGAACCCCGACTCCGATAAATCGTTGCCTATCCCTTTGTGACGTTGCCTCGGTGAGTCTCTTGTCGTAGAACTACTGTTTCCTGTGGTATATGCGTTCCATGTTTCCTCTGTTCCTCTGGCAAATAAAGGGCACAGGGTTTCTGACTGCGTTCTTTCCATTCAACAGGAACATATTCAGATCTTTCCATGTAGAATAGGTGAGCCGCCTCAGGAACCCTGAGTTGCCCGTGATGAAACAAATGATCTCCTGATTGCCAATGATTGATTGCAGAAGAGGTTTGAGGTGCCTCATCGACACTCGTCAAGTTTAGCTCGGGTTCAGAACTGGTTGGACATCTCCGGATGGTCGTGAGCATGGGGAATAAGTCGAGGAGTGGTAACTAGGACAACTATATAGCATAGATGTGCTGTACGGCTTTGGCGAAAAATTGTTGTCGGTGCCAGGGCGTCGCCGCCGCAACCTTGCTTGGCACCCCCGAGCATCCAGTGGTTCTGGGTGAGCGCTGTCATAATTTCGCTGCTCACGACGTCGGCCGCGCCTGGGACGTGGTTTTCCGTTGTACGTCGGACAAACTTTGGACCGTCCCGCTTGGTCGTTTTCTCGTTCTCGAACCATGACCTCTATGGCGGAGGTTCCGGCTTACTTGTTGCAAGGAGTTCCTGTCTTGCAACCGCCCCACCTCGAGGGCCTCTCGGATCCCTCTCTTTCCACTGAAATTTTGCCAGGCCCACCTTCCCTACTGTCTGTTCAGCAGACTGTACAGAAGCGCGACCCAAAGAAACCATCCGCTTTCATGTCCTATCTCCCCACATCGGATCCAGGCTCCACCTACTCCGGCCTCATGGCAGGAGCTCTCAGTGTCTCGGAAGTCGACGGGCCCCGTCGAAAGCGCGCCAGGGTCGACAAAGGGTATGTTTCCTTCTCCTTTTCACACCGCTGGGGCTGTCTCTGACTGCTTGCCGTCACGACTCGACCCAAACCCTTGTCGATGCATTTCCCGTCTCCCTTGTCATGCTGCTTATTCCCCGTCACTGCACATGCAGGATTGCAAACGGGCGTGCTCAAAGAGCCAGTGCCAGAAACTTGAACAACGGTGCCCACAGCCACCTCTCTGTGCCCCTTCCTGCGACCGAGCCACCTCCACCAGACGCGCCGCCTTCTCGCCAGCCTAGCTTTCCGCCTCTTCCAGATTCCGACTCATTTCCGGTACAACCCGAATCAGACGATCCTTCAATGTCAATGTCTCGTGCGAACTCGCTGCCTGGGTGTGAAGATTCTGCCCCGCCAACGATTAGTGAGAGAGCAAGGTCAACGAGAAAAGATAAGGAGAAGGGAAAGGAGATTGATAGAGTGTTTAGAGTGAAGGAAGAACCTGGAATAATCTCCCTCTCTCCTGAGCCTTCGTTTGGTCTGGTGCGTACTCTTCGAGTTGAAGCTAGTGTATTGCCCTCACGTTTTTACTTAGTTGAACGAGGATCATTGTTCATCATGCCGATCCTTAGGTGCACTGGTGTACTGTGACAGCTGTCCTCGGGCATTCCATCTCTGGTGCTTGGACCCTCCTATGGAAGCAGTTGATCTCCCAGACGGCGAAAAATGGTTTTGTCCGAGTTGTATCATCCGCAGAGTAGGCTATTTCGCGACATGTCCCTTGCGTATGTGACGCTAATTTCGCGTTTCGTAGAACCCGCCACCTAAACCTGCGCCATCTTTCATGTCTCCTCTCATTCACCTTGCTCAAACGAGCATCCCTAAAGAATTCCAGCTCCCGGATGATATTAGAGGTTTCTTCAAGGACGGTTCGTGGACCGTCTCTCTTTTCTAACGAGCGTCTTACTTTATTGTCTCCCAGTCGCCACTGGTACCAACGGAACTTATGTGGATAGCTCAGAACTAAAGCAACCCCGCCTTAAGTGAGTAGGCTACCTCCTTTCGATCCCTACCGACCCATGTCTCGCAGTCGTCATGGGCAACTTGAAGATCGCGACCCATATAGATTGAAGGATCGAAATGGTGTACCTGTGTTATGCTTTAGATGTGGCACGTCAGCACTACCGAGTGGTCCTGCTGGTTGTGCACCCTCGAAAAAGCGTCCGCGTAGGTCGACGTCTGTCGCACACAGTTTAACACCGGAAAGTGGAAAAGCGATCCTTTCTTGCGATTACTGCAACCTTCACTTCCATCTTGATTGCCTCGATCCTCCTCTTACGTCTATGCCTTCCTTTGGAAAGAAATGGATGTGTCCGAATCACGCTGATCAGGTTCTTGTGAGTTCTTGACCATGACCATGTTGTTGGGGTCCACTCATCCACACGGGCATCCTGTTTGGTCCACGTAGCAACCGAAGCGACGCGTTCCAAGGCAAAACGTCGCACCCATCGATATCACTAAACCAAATCAATGGAACAACGGGAATATCGAGATTATACACCCACAGTCCGCGGCGATGACAGAAAAGCTCGTTCTTGACGAGGTGTTAATTAACGGGAGACGATACAGGGTTCCCGAGCGCGTTATCATGCTCGACTTCTGGAGCAAGATAAGCAAAGAGCAGCATCCAGAACCCAAGTGAGCTTGTTTTCGGATCCTAAACCAGAAAGATTCAAGATTAATCATGTCTCCACCGCAGAGAGAAGGATATTATATCCGTGACCTCGTCGCCGCTGACCTCGTTGAGCTCTCTTGATGAGATGGAGGAGGACGCCCAGTTCCAGTCGTCGTCGTCGTCGTCGTCGTCTAAGGAACCTCTTATTTCATTCGATGATTTGCGCACCGCACAGGCAAGCCGTCTAGTTATTGGGCAATGGATTGTAATCTCACCTCGCTTTAAAGCTCTTATGCGATCTCCACAACTTGTATTCTTTGAAACGTAAAGCCCCGGCAGGGCGGCCTATCCAATCCCTGGGGCTACCTGCCACTTCAAGTACACAAGGCCAAAGGGTGGCGGAGAGGATCATGGCTGATTTTGGTATTCAAACCGATGTTGAGCCTCAATCATCGCTCTTTGTACCAGCGCCCAGAACAATTGAGCTCAAGGAATCCACAAAACCCATCGTATCAAAGGTAAGTATGAGTGAACTCTCTTTTATTTCAAGGTAACAAACTCGAAACAGCGCAAGGCACCCTCCAGATCGTCTGTCAAGAATACCGCAGAAACCACCCCTTTCGAGACAGCATCGCAATCACAGGCTTCTGTTGACCTTCCCTCTCCTGCTAAGCCCAAGAAGGCAAGAATTGCCACCAAGCGGGAAAAGGAAAAGGAAGAACCTGCATCGGTCGAAGCTGTGTCTAGGGTGGGTGCAGAGCCGGTAGGCTGAGCATTGCGATATAAAAGAAACAAAGCTGAATGAACTGTAGATTACCTCCCAACGAGCCGAAAAACCTGAGAGGGCAAGTAGGGCACGCCGGAAAGCCAAGCACGCTCCTGAGAAAATTAAGGAAGAGGATTCCAATGCTCTGGTTCAACATGCGCCTTCTCCACCTACGGCATCAGACCCACCCATACCTGTTGTATCTGAACCCACCCCTCCGCCATCAGCCGCTCCGCCTGTTGCACAATCTCCCTCCAAGCCTGCGACGCCCAAGGCCTCCGTTACAATCACTCAATCTGGCGCGTCCTCTACACCTACTCTTAAAATCCGGTTGCCACGATTATCCGCAGTCAGCGCTACTACCCACTCTAACTTGACGCTCCCTGTTCTGCAGTCCCCACCACTCACACACTCACCAGCACCAGACACTACTACCTCCGACTCGCGACCACGAAGGTCGTTGCGTCGAAGAGATTCGGCCTCTGTTTCTGTGAGCGGCGCATCGTCTTATACGGCGGAGGTGGTCGAGGACGTGGAGTCTGTGAAGCCTAGTAAGCAACAAACTCTGTTCTTCGTCCAGTTGATAATCGCCACCCAGAACACAAACCACCAAGAGGAAAAAGAAGGCACGCTGAATCAACATGAGTGGCGAGTTCTCATTCGCTCTCTGGATCCATGGAGGACGTCGTGGTGGTGGTAGCATATTCCTGTACTCGACATAGAAAGCTATATATTTCTTGTTATTTTGTATAGGGTATATTGATAGCTCTACCGG
This sequence comes from Boletus rubescentipes, assembly GCA_038092775.1. Classification (NCBI taxonomy): domain Eukaryota; kingdom Fungi; phylum Basidiomycota; class Agaricomycetes; order Boletales; family Boletaceae; genus Boletus; species Boletus rubescentipes. Next base: position 107,424 of record JBBPRA010000017.1, read on the forward strand.
CGTCTATGGGCGTGAGGTACTGCGAGTCACCTGTGCTGAGTCGGCCGGGTCATATCTTGTCCATCCTCCAAGCACCATGTCTGCGAGTACGATCGCACGGGGACGTGTCGCTGCGACGCGAGGACTCCAATGCCGATCGTTTCACGTTCGACATGCGCCCGATCCACCGAATGCCCAGACTTCGCAGCTTCTGGCGTCCTATGCTGCTCATCCTCCTCATCCGCTTACACTAAACTCCCTTGTAGCATTCGGCCAGCCTCTCACGCCAGAATCTGTCCTGCGCAGTGTCTCCTTTGTGCTATCTGAGATTCCGCGCCGCCTCGCGAGGCGGGCACGCGCACTCGAGACTCTTCCGTTCATTGTCGGCACCAATCCCTACGTTTCGAAGACGCTGAATGCGTACAAAGAGAGTTTTCAGTTTCTGGCAAGCTACCCGCCTGTCGCAACCCTCGAAGAGAACACATCCTTCACAGCCGAGCTCAGCCATTTAGTGGAAAGCCATCGAAATGACATACCAACCATGGCCAAGGGGTGCGTCTTTCTGTATTCTGCTGCTCAAACCTGTGTCTTAACCGTCGTGTCGTCTCAGCTTCCAGGAATGCGCCAAATACATGTCTCCAACGCAAATAAGCAATTTCTTGGATGGTGCCATTCGCAACCGGATATCCGTCCGTTTGATTGCTGAGCAACACATCGCCTTGTCACAAGCCCTGGAGAGGCAGGTAGATCTGGGTCTCACGTCTCACTATGGTATTGTCGACATGGCCTGCTCTCCCGCCGCTATGGTCAGAATGTGTGGTGCGTTCGTGAGTGAACTTTGCGAAGCAACACTTGGGGCCGCTCCAACCATTATACTCGACGGACATCAAGACACAACGTTTGCGTGAGTCCCGGCCTTGTCCCATCTACTGCATCCGCGGTCTGACTCGTTATCAAAGCTATGTTCCTGTCCATCTTGAATACATCCTTACCGAAATTCTCAAGAACGCCTTCCGAGCGACAGTCGAGCGTCACTACCAGCTATACGGCACGACATCCGCGCACTCAGTTACTCCGGTCACAGTCACAATCTCCCCTCCACCTTCTCCTGCCTCTCCCTTCCTTTCGATCAGAGTTAGAGATCAGGGAGGTGGTGTATCGCCCTCCAACATGGCACGGATATTCTCGTATGCATTTACCACTGCTGGGAATGCTGAGAGCGATGGTGGTGGACCTTACGCTGCGCAGCACGTTGGCGGGAGTGCCGCTGTTGGCGGAAGCACGGGCACAGGCGACGGTAATCTCTTTGGCGAGATCACAGGGAAGGGTGTACAAGTCGGACTAGGAACCATTGCTGGCTTAGGATATGGGCTTCCGATGAGCAGGTTATATGCAAAATATTTCGGTGGCTCACTCGATTTGTTCTCACTGAATGGATGGGGTAAGTCGCTCACTTTCACCACGCCTGTTGGCATCAGTGTTCAGCCGTTTACAGGTAGTGACGTGTATGTGAAGCTACGCAGCGTTGACCAGGCTGGCAATGCTCAGATTTGAGCCAACCCATTTCTTGAGCTGTTCCGGTTATCCACGAACATTCACATTCAGATAGAATGTTGGCATCGCAAGGATATCTTATTCCAACTCTTAATATTGTCACCTCGTGTATAAAATATAATTTGCTTTCGCATGAAGAAAGTGTCCATGCTGATAGAGTTACATTATCCTTCAGACATTCTTTCTTTCAGCTTCTTCGCATTTCTCCCGCCATCGATTTCCGAACTTCAGCACCAACAGGACAAGCATTTCCATGATTAACAACAAGCCAGCCCAAAAAGTGTATAATCCACCATCTCCAATCCTATCCTGTAGAAGTGTTCAACGACTAACACAATTATGCCACGACAAAAGCTACTCACCTGGAGGGGGATGGCAATTTCGGCTGCAATAAATGCAAGGATACCTCTATATGCACTATTCGCTGCCACAGCAGTTGAGGAGCGTCCCGCGTTAGCATCGACGATATAGGCAAGAGTACTAGTGTATATCCACCTGTCAATAGAGTGTTTGTTTTAGTCCTCCACAACGAATGCAAGAAAAGAGAGACTAACATTGCGGAAAAACCAGCAATAAATAACATCACGCAAATTGCAGCGACTGGCTGGTGAGTTTGGCAAACCCAAGCATAACCTATCGTGGAGAGGGGAAGCAATGCCATGACTGGTAGTGTACTCTGGAGACGCATCTATGGTTTCTGGTTTCAGACGAAAAAGACTGATGACGATCAAATGGGAACATCCACCTCTGGATGCGTTTCTCCTCCGTGCTTAGTTTTCAATTTCATTAACATCTTATCAGACCATCGTCCCCCGAGGGTGCTACCACATATACTGCCTGTAACCAGAGTGGTGTGTGAAGCGCCATGATGTAGACTCGAACAAACAACTCACCTACTCCACTTGAGAGCAGGACGAGGCCCGTGCGCAGTGCATCATAGCCATACCGGGTTGATAATGTCCCCGCACAGGTATACGAAAGACTGTATGAGAAACCGAATATCAAGCCTGGCATAGAATCAGTACCCTAGCGGACCATGACACTATACAATGAGCTGACCTGATGCGAGAAGAATGGCATTATTATTCCATCGTTTCAACACTAAGATGGTGGGTGGCAAAGGGTTAACATCCGTGAGTGATAGCGTTATATCGTTGATAGTATGCAAAGCGCCAGATGTATTGGTTCCAGCCTCTAGCCATTCGATAGTATTCTCCAAGGGTAATTTTTAGTGGAGGATTCTACAATGTCAACCAGACTCTGCGCAGTCGTACACACCTGATGCTCCTTCAATCTCTTACGAAGGAGATTCTGGTATGAGAGACTTCTCTCCTTCCGGAAGCTGTCCTTGAAGAAGAAGAACAAGCATAGCAAAACAGCGGTTCCGCTGATAACTGCAAACCAGAATACCGCACGCCAGCCAAGGGCTTGTGCGAAGATTCCACCCAGAAAAGGGCCAATAGAGGTACCGAGGAGCGGTGCTGCATAGTATATTCCCATTTTCGCACCCCGTTCGTGAGGCTCATATATATCAGCAAGAGTGGCAGCAGCGATAGCCATGACTGCACTTGAGCTGGGAGAATGTACCAAATCAAGAGGCGTGAAATGCTGACAAGAATGTGTACCCACCCCATAGCTTGTAGGGCTCGCATTCCTATGACGAGACCGATGGTCTTTGAGGTAGCCACCACAGCTGAGCCAACAACAAATAGTGACATCGATGATAAATAGACGACCTGGATTACATGGCATTTTAGAACAACAATTGGCATAGTACACGAAGGGCAAACCTTGCGGCCCTTAATTTCGCTGATAGCACTCCACACCAGAGGGAACAGCCCTTGGACAAGGATAAACACAGACAAGCTCAAACTGATATCGGAGCCAGAAGCATGTAGATCCTGCTTAATCTGTGTATTTGCCGCTACGTGGGAGCGGATATGCATTGGCCCATTGAGATAAAAGGAAGTACTCACGATTCTGGATAGTGGTTGCAAGGCCAGCGATCATTGATGCCGAGGAGACAATCAGAAGTGTTAGTATCTAACATGCTTTTGGTCAAGAGATTGGTGTACAGTGGAACAGCGACCCAGGCGCACCTTCCGAGCATGCCCCCAAGCTCTGGGGTCGTCAGATACTGGTGCATGTTCAATGTCTTTGATGGTCTGTGCTTCGTCAAGTGCCTGCTGACTGGGGCAGGACTCAGCACCGGAATTCAAAGCTCCGAGCTTACAGACCTGGGGGGCATGGTTGGAAGCGAATTGATACCAGTTGGGCAAAGGTCGGCAATTACTTATACAATCCCATGGGTAAACACCCACCAGCATGTCTTCATCGGTGATCAGCTTTTCCGATTTGGATCAAATTCACCGGCGACTAGGCAAGCCGAAATTTCAACTGTTGGCGTAGTCAAACGCAAATCCCTAGGGTTGAACGACTCCGCATGATGCTAACCGTCTTTCAAGGGAGTCTCAAGTGGCTGTGGTGGTAGAGTTGGCGAGTAATATGATAGTGCCACGCTTGTCTCGCAGATGTTTCTCTGCAAAGCAGTTGACCCGAATTATGATAAGCAGCGAGCGGACCGGCTCCGAGCCGGCATGGACCGATGGGCTGAAATTAAATGGTAACGGGATGGCGATTGCAGTACTCGGCCTCGCTAGCGCACAAGAAAATAGAAGTGATATTCGATCAGATGCTGCAAGTCCATGATGGGCATCGCAGTGGTCTTCGGGTAGCAGCTATTTCCGATTGCTAGGAATTCTAGCGGAATCGACGGGAAGAAGCATCCATCCTCGGATCCTCGGCGAGGACTAGCATCTCGGAGCAACCAGCAACCAGACTTGTAGGGTTGTTGAAACCTCAAAGTTAGCAACTTGGATTCGTCGCACGACTTGGAGATTGCTTGGCAGTGAACAGAGAAGTACCGCCGTTACAAAACCACAACTAGCTGAGGCCAGAGAAAAATTCCACAGACTCTACGGCGGGCATAGCCAGGCTGCAGTATCATCATACCACACTGACTGAAAGTTCGACTTTCGACTTACAGTTGGGGGAGACGATTCGCTCCGGAGGATGTACATTAAATGCTGGACACCATCTAGCCCCGCTGGCCCCATACAGTACTTGTTGGAACGTGTTCGGAATGAGAAAATCATGATGATCCTCGAGTCACGAAGTCTGGATGATATCCGTTGAGGTCAGACGATGAAGCGTTGAGGCAGTGTCTTGAACTTGAACTTGAGCTTGAACGTCAACCGTGTAAGCGCCGAGTACGACTCGAAAGCAATCCGGTAAACAACTCAATCAGATTCACTGGCAACTTGCAGTGGCAACACTATGGTATCCACAAGCAGTATGGTGTATTTTTACATGTGTTTCGGGACTATACCATCACATACAGCAAGACAAACTTGAGACAAACATTGAAGGTGAAGAACGCGAGGTTCAAAAGGATCTCAAGGAGATCTGTGGACGCGAAGTCATCTGGCTCGCGGTCGACGGCCCTTCTACTGCTTTCCTAATGGAGAGCTCGAGGGTCTCACGTATATCGGGTTCAAGTTGTACAGTCGCTTCTTTGAAGTTGACCGGGGATGAGGTTGCGAACGAGAGCAATTGTGCGACAGCGTTGGAGTGTGCGCTGGATGGCGGACTTTGGGAAGGTCGGAGCAAGAGCGTGACCGTAGGTAAAATGATGCTCAGGACACGTGTCCCTATATTCGCAGTGTCAGGTCGAAAATAATACAACAATCCGAAGTCTTACGTTGATCAGGTGTCGTTAGCGCAACGAGGGCAGAAAATGCTCTCCACACTTCTTCTATCGATGCATTATTTTGCTCCGACAGCGAGCCATCATCCAATCGAGGGGACATTCTAGCAACGAAATGGATCAAGCCAGGTAACAAAAGCCGCACGCAAGTGCGAAGCAGGTCATTGCTAGAGGCAGCGACCATGATGGTCTTTGAGCAGTGAACAGCAACAATAGCCATCTGTGTCTTTGATTTCAGAGGCCATAATGACTAGTTGACAGCACCAATCTTACGTCATCGTTCTCTTCTAGCTTCTGCGAGATTACGAAGCACAAATGTTCCACCACACCGCGAGCAACTTTTACTCTTGATGGCAGACTAGTCAAGATCAGAACTGCAGCCAGGAGGTTAGACTTGACTTTTTTAGACGAGATCAGCCCCTCTCTGCCGCTATAGAAATAGAAATTTCAGTACGTAAGCGGATAGAAGGTGTAACAGAACCGACCGCATTTCGTCAACATTAAGAAGACACGATGACAGGATACCGTGGACCAGGCTGTCGTAACGATCTCGGACCCTTGAGTGAGAGTCTACTGACACCAAAGACTTGAACGCGGGTAAGGTTGGCGTTATCAGATCAATATCCAACGTTTCATCTTTCAACAGTTCTAGTGAGAGGCAGAAGTTGGTGAAGGATAGCATAACACTGTCAAACGACCATACCCGCATAGAGCATGCATCCCACTCCCCTAACATCCTCCCGGACGCTCCCCTCCGTAGTTGATGCGACGAGTTGGAAAGCAGTCAAAGCGCAGCTCACCATTTTGGCGAGTTCCGGAACCGTCCCAGCTGCATGAGACACTCGTCAGTAGCGCCGAAGACAAGCGATGCACAAGTTACCTACAAATAGCTGGGGCACTTTGATTATGTCGAGCGTGGCGTAGAATGTATGCACAGATCTTTAAGCAGTGAGCACGGACCGAGTTCGGGGACAGTGCTTCGTTCCTGTCAAGGGAGTAAGGACAAGTGTCAAATAGAAGTTTTGACGACTTACGGGGCTACGACACTTTCCATACCAAGATGACCAAAATACTTGGCAAATACTGTGATAACCTCCAACAAGTGCACAAGTATCACCGCGTTTTCTACCATTGCCATTCGGTAGCATAGACTGATGAATTCTTTGAAGACAGTGGGTTCTAGGAGTGCTTTCCCCGAATAGTGGGGGTCAATCAGACATTTAAGAGCCCTGAGCGACGCGGTTACTGTAGCACTACGTAAGTCGGGGGTGGCAGACGACTGAGGGGAAGAAACCGCTAAAGCCTCATAGATGAGACCAAAAATCACGAAAAAGAGTGGTGCTGGTTCGGTACGGGGAAGTCCAAAACCATTCGACGAGGGCAGCACTGCAGTGGAACTTTGTCCAAGAATAGCACTTGAAATATGCTGTTCACTGTGTTCCATCGCATTCGCAACTGCTTGGAGAATAGTAGTCCAAGAGTCGGAGTAATACTGGGCCTTCGTCAGACATCTGCATGGAATGGAATTTGTTGACTTACTGGCAATAAGACCACTTTTCCAAGATTTGCATACGAGGGGTCCACGGAAACGATAGACAAGTCATGAACGAACTCCGAATCTGCACGAATGGTAGCGTAGTCACGTAAACACGCAATCCACTGCGAGGCAAGAACACCTCTATGAGGTTTTATGACATCAAGGAGATAAGCCTGCTCTGCGGAAGCAATCTCCAATCTAGCCCATGCGGTAAGGATAGATACAGTCAACGTGGCGGATGCGTTTGGACTGAGTTCCAGGGTTCCCATTTTTAGATTACCAGAATCTAGACTCAGGCGTCAGGTCATTCTGGGATAGGCATATGTTCTTGCCTACCGTCGACCTCTTTGAGGGTACTTGTTAATTGTTTGAGGATACGGCCCATCCTACTTACATCCTTGACAACGCCACAACCCACGAATACGGCACAGGCGTCAATGGCAGATGACAGAATTTCGGGAGTGGAATCAGAAGAGAAGGCAGGCGTAAGGGCAGCGGTAATTGGAGCCTGATGTTGCTCGAGTAGCAATGCTTCAGGGTAATCCGGATCGGGTGCTTTGGAAAAGATCTGGTTGACCATTAGCGGAAATCGATTTGAAGGAAATGTGAGCATACCTGGATAATGTCGCGTAGAACGACTAATCCTTCAAGGCGGATTTCTGTGACGTATGCTGCTGACGCAGTAAATGCCATCTTGATCAAATCCGGTATGCGAGAAACGAGAAGGCCCTGGACAGGGAAGCCCCGGTTACGTGCATACGGTATATCGAAATGTTCTTGCCTTCCGGACTGATTGACGATGGTGCAGATCTCATGCAGGCAATGCAGAGCAAACAATTGAGTCCTCCACCGAGACATGGTAACGGATGACGACCGGTCTTGGTTAGAGTCATCCACAGGCATCGCCGCATTTAGTGACTGACCCTCATCGTCGAGGTTTCCAGAAATGTCGACCACTTTTTGAGTGGCATTGGTTCGCAGCATGATCCTTTGGCATAGATCAATCCAAGCGGACGGATTATGGATGGCAGTCTGAGCAAGCCAGCTCGCGATGACGTTCCGGACACCTTCAATGCTAGGATCGCCATCCAACATGGCAAAAAGGTCTTCTACCAGCCGATCACCACCTATCCTCGATACCACTAGCGCATCCTTCTGGACCAGTTGATACAACGCATCGATGGCAGCGAGCCTGAGTTGCCGACGGCTAGAACCAAGATACGTCCTAAAGCGTCCCACCGTTTCCGGGATATCTACGTGTTCCGATGCGAACATGAGTAGATGCTGGGTGCATTTGATCGCCTCGATCAAAATGATTTCGTCCTCCTCTAGCGAAAATTCCTGGACAAGATCAAGAACAAGCGTTCTCGTTCGCGTCGACTCTTGAACGTCGGGTCCCAAGATCGTGATGATGGCATCGATTATACGGCATACCACAGGGAAGGCTTGTAGATCACCACTGATGTTGGCATTACTGAGTGTCCCGCCATCAATCTCGTGGGCGTCAGACATGTATATTTTGAGCAGCATCCCAAGCGTGCTCGGGACAAATGGGGCGAAAGTCAGACTAGCAGCATTTATGACCCTTGCCAAGGCTGTCAGGGACCAGAAGTGGACCAGCGGATGTGGATCGTTGCTGAGTGACATGAGTATGTTCACTGTCGTCTTCAAAATCGGTGCAGCAGCAAGACCCCCAACATGGTCGTAGAGAGCTGCGAAGGCCAGAGCACAGCCAGCGCGCCCCTGCGGGTCACGATTGTTGACGATATGATCGACCAATGTCTTTGCCTGACTCGACAGGAAAGCTGATCCTGAAATATTTGCAAGACGACCTATGGCATCGCTACTGGCTCGTCTTAAAAGGGGATCCCCATCAACAAGTGCGTCCTGTAGTCACGAACGTTAAAAACATGCAAACTTAGCAACCATGGGTTACCTTCAGTAGCGAAGCCAGAGGGGTGGTAACTTGCGAATGTCCGAGGGTTTCTTTTACTTGGCGAGAATGAGACTCCATTGCGCAACGGAGGGCGCGCGAAATGGCTACCACGCTGTTAACGAGCACAGCTGCCTTTCGACCCGAATTCTTGTCGAGTTTTGGGGACTTCACCGACTCGACGAGCTGGGTCACTGTCCGGGTTACCGTGGTCAAGTCTTGTATTGGAAGTAATCGAGCGAACAATTCGATCGAAGCATCCACAACAGCAGACGTAGAAGGTGGACAATCGAGAGTAGCACGATCATTACTGGTCGGGATGGTCAAGCATAATGAGAGCGTATCGTGCTCGCATGAGCCAAGCACTGGCGTACGTAACTAAGGAAAGGTCAGTAAACTATCATCGTGAAACAATGACACGTACGAGTAGATCCGTGAGATCCTCAATCTGCATAGATCTGCCAGTCTCCAATCCTTTGGAAAGTGCCTCGGCTTCATCGTTCACAATATCCATTGTCGTCACACCATGTCCAAATCCATCTGCTGTTTGCCAAACAGTGGTGAAGGTACCAGAAGAGGAGGAAATGGAGGCTTGCATCGCAGAAACGCCATCACCCTCCGGTCCTGCAAAAATGGACATGGTGGACTGCAGCAAACTGGACTGAACGGAATCGGTCAATGTCGATGATCCCAATGCGGTAAAGCACTGGAACACTCTCCGACGAAGCAAGCTTTCTCTCATGCGAAGGGACGAACTCTCTGGACCGGAAAATGGTTCCTCCAATGGCTGAGATGCAAATGCTGCTGTAAATGCCAGAGCGTTGCCTAACAAGGAGGAAATCCTCCGAGAAACGTCAAGAGTCACTAGAGGGGTATTATGAAGGAGGAAACATAGGATGGCGCCGAGTGCACTCTCCCGGACATGGAGCAAAAATTCCCACTCGGTGGCACTGCGACCGGGAACGCTGTCTTTGCTCGTTGGCTTTGGCAGTGCGTTGCGCCAGAGCACCAAGAGCTGGGGGAGATGTGACCGAACAAAATTGGGCCCAAGCAACATCAGCGAGGCAATCAGTATCCATGAAACCTCCACTTCAATGCCTGCCACCTGGACATCGTGCTCGCTCGCACGCTTGAGAAGGTTCGTGGCTGTATCGAGGACGTTGGATGCAATGTCGAACGAGACGTACAAAGGACGGTGCGGGATGATTGCAACCAACCCTGCCAAACCATACGCACGTCCTAAGGCACGTCGATCGATATCAGAGGGTGCTGCTGGAGATTGCAGCGACTCTATGTCACGGTGCAACGCCTCCGAGATTGAGACAATAGCTTTGGGCAAACGCAAGGGGGTTGAGAAGCAGAAACACCTGAGAGTCCAGCTTGCATTTACACGAACCCCATGACTAGGATGGGTCAAGAGATTCAGCAACGGCTCCGATATTGCGTCCTAAACGAACATCGACAATGAGTGTTCAGAATATCCCTGCACGGATCATAAACTACGATCACCTGAACAGGAGGCGGTGCGTTGCCAAGCTGTTGCAGTAGCTCTGAAATCTCCTTGAGAACGATCACCAATACAGTAGGGTTCGGAGCTGTTTGTCCAGGCATGAGAGCCGGCCATCGTTTCGCATAAGATGATGAAAGCTCTTGGATTGCAGAAATTTGTCCTTGTTCGCTCAGCATTCTCGTCGCAATAAGATCCCTGAGTAAAGCGCCAACCAATCTCTGGATGAATAGTCTGTCGTATCTTGTGGAACTATTCTTTGGATTTGAGACGACCTCGACCATGAGGTGATTGACGACGAGACCGTAATTACTCTCCGCAAAGACCGCCCCAAGCTTCGTCAACACCGCGAAGTAGAAATCGAAGATACCCGCGCGTGCTTTTCGTGATAGCTGCGGTTTGTTGAAATGTACAGATAATTGTGACAGTATTTCTCCGGGACTAAGGAGAGGCTTCATACTCTCGGCAACAGGAAGGCTTGTCCCATCGTTGTCTTCTTGTTCTTTCTTTCCTTTCTGTGGGAGATCAGGGGCAGCTGAAACACGGAGGACCTGTGTTGCCGCCAACATGTGACCGACCAGCTGGGCGAGCGACTGTCTTGTCAACCGATCACTGCCATCTAGGCCTTTAATGCAAATTCCAACCACAGACTCGACGTCAGCGAGTGTTACTGATTCCTCCGGAGAGAACATGGCAACCAGGACCTTGAAGTAGTATCAGACAGAGTCAAGTCTAGGAAAGCAAGGTACTTCACCCCAGCGGCCGCTCGTTGGACAGGAAGAACCTTATCAGTTAGTCCATTCCTCATGTTCTTGAGAATATCCTTGGCAAGAGAATCTGACAATGCCTTCTTTGCTGAACTCAAGCCTTTACGAAGCATCATCAAAGCGTGACAGCGCATATGAGGAGACTGGACCAAAGGGTTCTGAGTTCAAGATGGGAATTGTATATTTCGTTTCCTTACACTAGAAGATCTGAAGGTTTTGATGGAGATGGTGGCGATTTCAGCCAAGAAAGACATGAACTGAAGAGAAGGCTTGAATCGAAACTTCAGCAACGCAACAGAGTTTTACCTGAGACCCAAAGGCGGCCATAAGTTCGCCAATCGTCCAAAATGCTGCTCTAATATGATTCACTATGAGGATAACACAACACCTAGGTTGAAAACTTACATCCGGAGTGGATTCTTATCGATTTTCACGTCTCCTGCAGTCTTTAGTAGAGCTCTGAGCGTGTCGAACAGCGTCCTTGAGTCGCCTCGGGTATACTGGATGGTGAAGCATCTCGCCGCCAGGTTGCGCAGCCCGCGACCAGGTGGTGGATAATTGTCATTGCCACATACAACTTTGAGCAAGGTTTCTTCAACCGAAGGTTGTGTGGATTTTAGCTGATCCTAAAGAGTGGTGAGAACAACCGCAATTCGCGGAAAGCATGAAGACTTACAACAGCAATCACTCTGAGAGTCTTTTCCAGAGCCGCGAGCCATTGAAACAGATAAATCTGGCCATTATCACCAGTCAATTGCGCCTGGGTGTCGGAAACGTCTAAATCATAGAAGTCCAGAAAATCGGTCATTGAATTCACCCACTTCGTCAATAGGTTCTACGATGACCTCCGAAGCCATTCCGGGATGGTTGCATGCAAAGACAAAAGACTTGTCAGAGCGACCAGAATCCGGTGGCAGTGCAATGTCACGAGTCTACAGCGACTAGTACCGTGTAGCGTGTCTACTCTGCTTTGATCCGCTCTCGAGTAACCAATCGCTTCCCTTCCGTTATCCACCACAGTCCAACACACCCAAGACCTAATACACCTCCCAACGCAACGTGGCCAAGGACTGCCGTGGAGAACAATGCTTTGCGGCCCAGTCGTTGCACTTCATCCGCAAGGTGCCGTCTCGCATGATTACGGGAGATGGCCAAAAAGGATAGCACAACCATGCCAGTAAACTTCCATCCGGGAACTACGTTTGCACGGCTAAGTTGGTGGGATTTCGTCCTCTTTTCAAAGTAGACCACTACGAAGGTTGCAGTGTACCATATGCGGGCGGTGAGATTGGCGATGTTGGCGTACACGAGTGACGTGTCACCGAATCCAATGTTGTATAGTGCAGCTGCAGACAGGATATAGATCACTGAAAAGGCGAGCATCCATCTGTAGAGCGTGAGAGCCATACAACCCACCAAGGACCGACAACTTACCGACTCTGTGTGCGCAGGTCCTGTGGGGTAGCAACGCTGGAATAAAATGCTTCTAACCCCCCATTGAGAGCAAGAACTGGTATGTACCATATCCATGCAGTCAACACTTGAGGCGCACTGGTGGATATATACTGTGCAGGCAATAAAAGTTGCAAGACAATCGGTAGGTATGAGGAGCCAAAAGTTACGACGAGCATGGAGAAGGCAATTTGGACCGAAAGCAAGGAGGCAACCGCGCCAGATGCTCGACCAAGTACCGCCAAGTTACCTGAGGTATTGGCGATAGCTGTACTCTTTCCTGATGTGGTTCCTGACAAAACTTTAGAGAAGTAGACGCGACACATCTCCTCAATCGGCTGAAAGATTATGCGTGCGATCAAAGACCCTAGAACAAGTATATGAAATCAATATTATGTTGTAAGTACTCGGAGACATACCATAATTGACAGCGATCGCATAACCTCCTTGATCTTCAAGAGGACTCCAATACGAGACAAGGAATTTGTCACCCTCAGTGAGAAAATGTTTCACCAACGACTGCGACGTCATCGTCATCGAGAGGTGCAATGCATCAGGGTCAAAGAACTTGGTAACTAATCGACCCCACAGATTCTTCCTGTTCAATTGTGACGGCGTCAGGGCAGAGGAAGGGTAGAAACGGGGCAAGCAACAGACTTGGAGGTTCGCTGCTGCTCGGGCAGACTGGTTGGCCAAAGGCTTGATTGCGGAAATCGCGACTTGTACACCCAAAATACAGTTGCACTGTACGCTAACTGACCGAGAGCGAATGCCATCAAAGCCAGCTCGCCTGATCGGCGAGAGTTGTTGTCATAAAGCAATATTAAGTAGGTTGTGATCGTCTTGACGATTATTCCAAGTCCTTCAGCTCTCACTCGTACATCTGTGCGCACTTCACCCATGGCACTGTAGGAGTAAGACAGGTTCGTACCGCGATCCAAAAATTTATCTCACCGGTTGTGCATCGGTTCGCTCACCAACTCACCAACGGCGGCAGCAGCATAACAGAGTAAGGTAAGGTGAAAGTGAGGTTGGCTTGCAGTAATTTTGCTGGCAGAAAGAGCATAAAGCACGATGGTAACCAGTGTAGTTGGTAAGCCCAAGAAGAAGGGCAATGCTGCTAGATTGGCACACTGCGTTACCAATATGGCAGAGAAAGGTTTGTCCACATTCGTTTGTTGCGGCCAAACGCGAAGGAGGCTATTCCTGATACCTTCCCGGCTTAGAAACAGGATAGTGCTCATAAGGAGCTCGAACTGAACAGCCACTGTGCCATAAGCTTGAGGAGATGCGAGGCGGACAAGACCCTGGTTAAGGACGAATGTGACAAGCCGAGATACCAGCTGAAGGCCGATCAAAGACCTCACTGAACCGAGTGACCGTGTCAGAAGTCGACCGTCATCACCGTGTCTAGCTGGCGGTTCGGAAGACATTTCGACTTTGCAACGTCTTATATATAACGGCTTGCAATGCTCATGAGGAACAGGTGGGTGGAGATTGTGAAGTTTCAACGGTCGCGTTCGCACTTGCGCAGGCCAGCGCATGCAAGTTGTATGGTCATGTTAGGTTCAGGCGTAGCTGCCATTTCTGGACATTCCCCTAAATGCCAATGATAATGCAAGTCTAATCTACGACTCCGACCGCGGAGAGCACCACAACGCCTGAGGATGTTGATCACACACGCGGGGGGACATGTGGGAAAATTTTGCAAGAGACAGGGCATCTCGCCCAGGATTATTCTCCAGCTCAGTTTATCGATCCATCGATCCGCCGACCCGTGTTATCAGAACATCTTTGCACCTGGAGATGGTGCGGTTCAAATTTAGGCAACGAATTCTATATCTATCCTATATCGATAAAGGGTGGTGGCACTCGATACTTCCAAGGAATGTGATTCAGAGATTGCCTGAGAACTTGACGGGGAAGAGCGAGAAGTTTTGCGCCCATGAGGGGATCACCTGTTGCCCTCCCATGTCGTACAATCATTCCACGTTGCGCCCAGACATAATACCTTGATTATGAGCCGGAGTGCCGCGGTCGTCGTTACGATACATTCTAATATGTCACAGATCAATTCAATCTTTACCGACGGCGCGGAGGCTGCGAATGTGTTTCAGTGTATGCACTGCGGCAGGAAAGGGCCCCTGCCGTTGCCGTTCCGTCCGTACCATGAGGGCGGAACGGTGATAGCCAGCTCCACATCCAACAGAACGGGAGGGCGTAACATGTCCCTGCGCATTCAATTAGACTCGTCAGCAAACCCCTAAGAAAATATATTACATCCTGAATTCAGGAAGTAGACATGCACGGGCGAAACTCACGGCGTCATCTTATCACCATTGGTCCGCAGTGGCGCCACTGGCAGAGGTGGCAAATTCAGGGTATTTATGTTCATCAAGACGAGCTCCACACTGTGCCTCGGACAAAGAGACAGGAAAACGCAGCCAGGGTTCGATCGTTTGCGCGAATACCAAAAGACTCATCATCGATCCTTGGATCTGAAAGTGCCAGTCAGAATTACAGGCTTGGCCAAACTCCTCGGATCAAGACACACACACGTTCCCAGTGATATGTACTGACCGCACTGTATCATGAAGGGCAAATGACGGCAGTGGGACTCGGTGATATCCGAGTCCACGACCGCAGCCACGGCCTCTGCTGATAATTTTGACCCCGTCAATACAGTAAGTTTGTCTAGGGGGCCCACGTTCAACGCCTCAGGGATGGATTACAAGCTTCGCCTCCTGGGACCTGAGTCGCCAAGGTTGGCGGATGATTAATGAGTCGTCGAGGTCCGAACGGAGGCTCTGTTTGTGCAGGGTCCTGTGGGTACTCAGCGCTTGCAAGTATGGAACCAAATTGTTGGGACGGACTACCGTCTGGTAGCCGGTTGCGCTGGGAAGAGCCTGATCCGTCTCACAGGCTCCCAAGGGAGTGAACGGCCGCGACCCCTCCGCACCCCGCGGCCTGTGACACCCCGCTCAACTGTAGCGTTCCTCGGGCTCCTAAAACAAAACTCGTAGCAGGATCAGGAGCGGTGCAGGGTCCTGACAACGCCGCTGAGCAGGACCAAAAACAGCGACCCTCCGTTTCGCAACAGCGAATTTTTGGTTTCCTGGATCGAGATTCGGAACATCGGGCCAAAATGATGAACATAATGACGACGGACTCGCTACCCCGCATCATCATCCCGTTCATGTGCTGGTCTCGAGTCCAACAGACGGCAGACGAAGTGTTTAGAGGTGCAGTGCAAGACAAAGGCAACAACGTCTGACATTCGAATCATCAAGCTGCATCGGCGGCAGGTATCGACAGCACTATAGACTACAGTATACAACAGGCATGTCAAGGGTCGTGAGATGGCGTCATTATCCAACCTACAAGGTGTATACTCGGCCAAGGAAGAAGAAAAGAAAGGCATACGATGTGAGGCCAGCGAGGAGAGCATGAGAGATAACCAAGAACAAAACGATTCGATGCGAAGTCCAATTCAGACGGCGGCATCTCATCTAATTGTCATCCCCACGACCATGATCGGACCTGCCGTTCTCATGCGAGCCCCCAGCGGAAGGCGGTTTGCCGTAGAGCTGTGTGAACGGCGCGTATTGAGGGGTCGCCATCGCCATCTGACCATCGGGACGATGGGGATGAACCATGTAGGGGCCGTACGGCTGGGGAGCGTACGGGAGAAAAGTGGCAGGATAGAACTGCGGTGGCTG
Organism: Boletus rubescentipes; assembly: GCA_038092775.1. Taxonomy (NCBI): domain Eukaryota; kingdom Fungi; phylum Basidiomycota; class Agaricomycetes; order Boletales; family Boletaceae; genus Boletus; species Boletus rubescentipes. The sequence continues at coordinate 123,638 of JBBPRA010000017.1, forward strand.
CGCGTACCCCTGTTGATCACCATCTTGTCCGTGGCCGTTGTGGTTTGGCGGAGGGACAGGTGTGATGTAGAACTGGGGGTAGTAGGCGGGGGCCTCACCCGGTTTTGGGGTGGGTGGGGCGGGGAACTGGCCGTA
>JBBPRA010000018.1:0-122631 GCA_038092775.1 Boletus rubescentipes
GTGGAAAGGGTACGTGCAGTCCCGAGTTGCATTATGCATGCAGGGCATTCACCATGTCTTCTCCCAGCCCCTTACTCCCTTGTGCGTACCCGTTTTACCCCAGTTTCTAGATTTTAACATTGACACCACGTTGTCTGCGTAGGAGTGTGTCTTACTAGCACTTTTCGTCGTTGCTTCAGGCTTTTGACCTGTTTTCTAGAATTCTCCCTGGAGGAGATCCGGAGGGAACCCCTATCGAGTCGCTCGGCGAGCAAACTGGCGATGAGACGACTTGGGTGGTTAATCTCGCTGCTGGCGCGTGCTTTATTTTTCTACACATGCATGGCGCTGATTTTCTGGATAGGAACAAGTATAGGGTTCACCCTAAAAGATTCCCTCGGTGATCTTGCACAAACTGCGCCGGTTATGGTCACGTCCGGGACATGTAAGTTCCTGTGCCCATTCTTTTTAGAAGAATTCCCCTTGAACCTCCTCGGATCTTGTAGCCACTGCTTGTTTGACAGCCTAAGATGGTTTCTGAAAGGAATGTGGTGCCGTCGATTTCTAATGACGCGTAATCACCGGTGTGGTTTCAAGTATTTACTTAATGATTTTCTTCGAATCTTGCCACGTAGTATTCCTGTTCAAGATCTCTGACGTGCATTGACGGAAAAGGTTAACCTTGTGCAAGGCTCTGAATTCGGTCACAAATGACCGCTCAGACGCAGCAAGTGAAACAACTGAGAGTTCAGTGCATACTTGGCATCCAAGATGTCCAAATCCAAATACGCAAGGGTCAGAGGGTCGTGTGATGGCACATGCAGACCCCCTGATGGTCCTTGGCTTGGATTGGGGATCGGTGGCACACGACTGTAACTATAAGGTCCAAGCCACTACCAGGGGTCACCGGATGAGGTCCCACAAGGCCACAGATGGCAAGTCTGACCCATAATGTCAACACTGAACTCAAAATGACATGCGTGACAAAGTTTGGTGTACAAATTCGCACCAGTTCACGAACTGGCAGCTCGTCCATCGATAGGCTCCACCCCAGATATCTATAGATCACTAGATCACATCCCCACGTCGCAGATAGGTAGGTGCCGCGTGCCCAAAATAAATTTTCAAACATGGGTCATATGGTTGACGGCCTTCCTGCGGGGAAGACTGTCACATTATGCACGTCCAAGGCGCGGAGCCTGACTCTTTTGTGACCAACCAATGAGCTCCCTCATTTCATTTACGCCGACGACACCCCTGACATCCTTTGTAGGGTCGAGTGCTATGCAAATAGCTTCTGCAACGTGGTCGACATGAATGGGAGGAATTGAGAGTGCGTTCGCAATCGAATGGAGGGGGGAGGGGAGCGGCGAAGCATGCGAAGACAGGAAGGCGTGAGCTGCGGCTCGGAGCAAGGATGACGGGGTTGGCAGGTCCTTGGGAACGCTTGCATGTATGGAGGCTGACAGGTCAATCAGCGCGGCAAGAGGGGATGTCAACGGCCTGTGATGGGCGTGGTACACGAGGCCTTTGGGAGAATGTGAGTTGTAAGCACGTTGTCGGCTCTTGCAAAGAGGATAGATTGAAGAAAGCTTACTTGGACGAATGAATACGCTCCGATGGGTCGGGTGGTCGCGAAGGAGCTGGGATATTGTTTGCTCCGCCTCGCGTTTAGTCTCGATATATCTCGCGGGTATCAGGGGTCGGAAGATGTCTTCGGCCGATATATAGATGAATGGGCGGACATGGATGAGCCCAGGGTCAGGTTTACTGGATTTGAAAGCTTCGCAGACGCGAAGGGCTGAATTGAGTGAAGGAAATTCATATTGGCGCGGCGTCCTGACAAGGCAGTTCAGGCAAGGACGCACCGGAATCTCGATTGATCAGTTGGTAGGTACGGCTTTGTGGCCCTCTGTCAAGTGGGTTACCGCCTCCGCCCGCAATGGCGCCAATGAGGCCGACGAGGTCGCCATGTGCCAACGCAGACTTGTATGACCGGTTTTCGAGGAGAGTTCCGAGGGTGTGGACGACAGCGCCGACTTTCGGAAGGATGTCCGAGTACGTTTCGGGAAGGAGAGCATCAGCCTTGCGCCATTCCACCTGGGGAGATTAATGACGGGTCAGGATGTGGGCTCATTGCATAACGACACGAACCTTTGCGACCCACGCTGGGGAGTGTCCCTTTGGCGTCTTGTAAGGTTTTCCGGAAGGACTAGTGTCGCGATGAGAGAGGTGGCGGTTGGCGACGACGACGAACGTACCTGATGCTGGTTACCTGGATGCCGCGTGCCAACGCTGCCTTGCATATGGCAGAACCTGATGGTGATGATTTATTGATTGGAACAAGGGAGAGAATTACGACTTGCCAATGAAACCGTTTCCGCCCACAACGAGGATTCTCTGTGCTAATGGATACATGTCAAGCGAGATGACGACGCGTCTTTGGCAAACACATGTATTAGGATACAATAAAAACTAGTACAACAATGCGTTTCTATTGAATGTGACAAGCCACGACTATACCAGATAGCAGAATAAACAATAGGTGTCTAACCTGAATGTGTTGCGGGATTCCTGATCCAAAACAGCCAGCTATGCAAGTCTAATGGGGAACTATCGCCACCGGGGTGGATAGCCGCGGACAAGGACTAGCCTTGGGATGAGTCTATGCGAAGCTCCAAGAGACTTTTCAGGGTATCAGCAAACGAGGTATAGGAGAGGGTGATGAATGGACTGACTAGGGAATTCGCCGAGGCTGAGGTCATTGTTAGTGAGGGCTTCGAAAGCACCGACGGAGAGGTCGATCGAGTCGGCATTATTGCAGGTGGGGCAGTCATCCGCGATCGTGACGGTGATTGACACACCGTTGAGCGAGTTGGTTATCTTGACCTGCTGACCACAGAGGGCGGAGGGGTACGAGGTGCCAAAACGAGCCTGATCTATGGGGAGGATGAGAGAGGGAACGAGAGGGAGAGAGGGAGGACGTGCCCATTGCACAGATGAGGTCATAGTCTGAGTGGACTACACCACAGGCGCCAGCGTTTCCATTCTGGTAAAAGTAGGTCGCGCTAGGGGGTGACAATGAGCATAGGGGCAGACAAGGAGGGAAGGGCTTACACTCCATCGGTAAAGGGACCGCCTGACGCGTCGGAGGAGGGTGCGACGGAAGCGGCGGGTGTCGAGGAAGGAGTGGCAGTGGACGTGGTGGACGTGGTGGATGGGGACGGGGACGGAGAAGGAGCGGGTGTCAAAGAGTCGCAAGGGATTGGAGTGGCAAAGACGAGGACTGCAAAGAGAGCGACGATGAGACAGAAGAACATGGCGACCGACGAATGGACTCGCTCACCTTTGTCTCTGTGTTTTTAAACCCGAGGACCTTGGCTTAATCGAGGAATGCGCGCTGCCATGGAACGCGCAGCACAGTGCAAGACAAGACAAGACACTGTAATCCCGGTGGCAGTGTCAAACAATCATTTCTAGTTGGTAACACCGGCAACTTGCGGTCCCCTCCCAACCCACGACGCAATGTGTATGTCCCCCCGTTCTTGGTCCCTTCCCTCCCCGCTGACCTTTTCAAAGCCGAGTACACCCAAAACCCGTTTGCATCCACCCACTCGCTCGATACCAACCCGTTCGACGACCCCTCCACCAAAGATGCACCCCACCCACAGGACCTAGACAGACGGGAACGCGACCTCGAACGCCGCGAGCAGGAACTCAACCAGCGTGCAGAACACATCAGAAAACACGGCCGCAACAACTGGCCTCCTTGTCTGTACCCCTCTCCTCTTGCCCGCTCCGTCCTCATGTATTCCAGTTTTCCCTCTCATCTACCACTCCATTTCCGAAGAGATCCCGGACGCTTCCCGTCCCCTCATCTCCCGTCTCTATCAACTATGGCTCGTCCTTGTCGCTACCCTCCTCATAAACATGCTTGCTTGCATATTCGTCCTCGTTGCCGGCGCGAGTGACGGAGGAAAAGACCTTGGTGGAAGCATCGGGTACGCCCTTTTTTTATTTCCGTTCCGATCACTCCCAAACTCATCCCCCCGATAGCTACGTGTTCATAATCCCTCCCCTCTCCTTCCTCTTGTGGTACAGGTGGGCTCATCTCCTCTCACATCCGCCCTCCCCTCACCCCCACCTAGACCGATCTACAATGGTTACATGAAGGTACGCTCGCTCCCCTCACCTCCAAACCCTTCTTGACGCACTTTCCAGGAACAAGCCTTATATTATTGTCCGTCCAATTCCATTTCTCCCCCTCCACGTGTCTCAACCCTTGCCAGACTTGTACTTTTTCTTTGGTGGTTTCCACCTTCTTTTCAGTGTCTACATGTGCGCCCCTCCTCTCCTCCGTCCCTCTCTCCCTCACTCTTCTCCCTCCAGGATTATCGGCATCCCCAGCACCGGTTCTGCTGGTCTCATCCAGACCATTCAAATGTTCTCCCGGGGTCACTGGGCAGCTGGCATCCTCGGCACAATCGCCACCGCTGGCTGGTCCCTGCAAGGCGTTGGCAACGCTTTCTATTACCGCCAGGTCTGCCACGTTTCCGCAGCCATCCCACCAACTAAGCGATTTCCAGATTTGGTATCATCATACTGCCGCGGGCCACTCAATGGATAAGGCAGGTCGTCCCTACCCCAGACATAACATCCACTCACCCCTCCCTAGGCAAAGGCGGAATTGGCGAGCCATGGTGCCAAGGCATACTTTACTCGCGGCTGACCCCTCCTCTACTAACCACATCACCCCATGCATGTACTCGTACCGCATCAATTAGGATTCCTAGACAATGCTTGTCACATCTCTTTGGTCGTCAAGTACGAGACTCTTCTAGTTGGTCGCCATAAATAAATAGTATTGCACACTGACGTCATGAACACGCTCCTGGTGTGTACCGCCAGCACAACCAACTCCATCATCCATGGAATACATGTCGATAGCAAGAATGAGACCTATGAAATGCAAAAATATTATCAATCCGATAGTATACAGTCGCAAGGTATGACAGTTGGTATAATACTTTTTCTTTTCTTTTCTTTTTTGTTTTCTGGCATGTACAATGTCCCAAGAAGAAGAAACAACAAAAAGGTCAGGCCTTTTTGAATGCATGGACGATGTGAAGGCGGGCAGAGGGGCGGACGAGCGGATAATAGAGATCTTGGTGGGCTTCCTCGATCAACTTCCTGGCTTCCCAGTCTCGCATCCCCGCGGACAAGAAGAGTGGCTTGAGCGCTGGAAGCATAATGTCATAACTCATCCACGCAAGCTGGCCAATGCTCAGCGCAACGGGGTCTACGTGGAACATGTGCTCCGGTCAACCTCCACGTCCACGTGTCGACTCCAAGCTCACCTTTGGGCCAAAATCCGATGGGAATGTTTCCCTCTTGAGGGACGATCTTGTCAAATGCACCCGTCGCGCTGACCAGAGTCGCAAGGTCCGGTGGCACGTTGATCTCGACGCCCTTGTCTCGCAGACATTGTCTGTACGCCTCCCACAGTGCGAACCAGCCCCGCATCCCTGACGGCTGTCCACACCGGGTCAAGTCGGTGGCGCTTTTCCCATCTGCAATGGGCTCGCTGTCGGGCTCTATCAAAATAACGAGCCCGCCTGGACGAAGCATCCGTGCGATCTCGTGTAAAAAGCGGGTGTAGTTCTCAATCTAGAAAGCATGTCAAAAACGACCCTGAAAAAAAAAAAAAACAAGAATAAAACGCACTCCCGTATGCATGAACCTCGCGTGGACGACGTCGAAATGTTCGCTTGGGTACGGCAAGTACCATTGGTCGAGATCGCAAACTTCAAAGCTTGAGGAAAAACAAATTCATTAAACCAGCAAGAGTCTGGAACGTTTGGGGCGACGCACGTGCAATTCTCTGGTACCTCGCTGAGAATAGGACTGTCAGCGATGTGAACAGGCTCAGGGGAGAAACAGCTGATACCGAGGTTGGATGGGAGCGAGGTCTACACCAATGACCTCTGCCTCTGGGAACTCGTCCGCCATGTCGATGGCCCTGGGTCACAGTGAGAGAGGGATGCATGTGCCTGGTGTTGTCAAGGACGCACCAAAAGCCACCGCCGGTTCCCAGGTCGAGCACCCGGCAACGCTCTCGTCCGTCCTGGGGGGTGAGCACTTGATGGACGGGGCCAACGTAATTCTTTCCGCCAAAGAGAAACTGCAGCATCCGGTGCTGGAGCTCGGAGCGCTAGGAGGGGGAGTGAGGAGAGGGGGGGAGGGCAGGGGGGAGGAGGGCTCACGCGGATCTCCTCCTCGTCAGCGGGGAGCATGTAGCGCTGGCTGAGGGCATTGAAGCGTCTCCCGTGAATTTCCGTAAAGAACTGGGAGTCGTCCTCGCCGACATAAGTGATTTGGTTGAGAGGAAAGACTACGGGGTAGTTGAGTCGCATGAGGGTGACATGATGATGTGCAAGCCAGTGTTCCCAGACTTATATTTCCCATTGGGAGGGGGATGACGAGAAGCACATAGATGCGTGGACGGTTTTTTGCGGCTATACCGCGGGACCTGAGCCGTCCATGAACACGATTTCAAATCAGCCAAGTGTAATCTCATGCTGTCGTAACAACCTTATACATTCGGTTTGATGTCGTGTACAAACACGGTACGCGTAGATTCCCCATGCCACCCACGATTGCTACTCGCACTCACGAGGAATCGCCCGCCCGGATCTACAACTTCGAATAGCGCCAGGTCAGTCGACCTGGTCCAATCCGGTTTGATTTCGGTCCACTTACCCATTTGTGACACATAGCCCCCGTGATGGCCAGGTATAATCTTGAATTGAACCCCTCCCCTGCTCTTCACATGTCCATCAATTTCCCCAGCCTCAGTCGCATTCCATAACCGGATGTTGTCGATAGAAGCACTACAAAGTTGGCTCATCATTTTCACATCCCTCCCGGTCACGAGACCATAGACACCCACCACGCGATATGCCGGCCATCAGGAAAGGGCACAACACACGACACTACCCCCGAGCTCGGGGGATTTCGCAGACTCTTGAGCAACCGGGGCGTGCAAGACGGTCCACTCCGACCAAGCAACCGAACGTCCCATACATCCACCGTCCCATTTCGCCGCCCCACGTAGATCTGCGATCCATCGGTCGACCAACATGCCTGTGAAAGTGCGAGCAAGTTCTACCGATCGATCGAATTATCCATCCAAGAGTACGTACAGAAACGCACCAAGGCGGTGTCTTCTCACTTAACCACAGTCTTCCAACACCCTTTCCTGGGGTATTCGCTCGCTTGTCCCATAACATGATCTGTCCATCAATAGCAGACACCATTAGAATATCCGGTGAAAACGTGGTGCTGTTCTCGGCGCTGAGTAACGGTGGCGCATTCTTTGGTGGTGCAACGGAGCTTTGCAATAACCGCACTGCCTGGCCTTGCGACGTAGCATCAGAAGCTCCCCCATCGGGAACTGCAAGCCCCACATGGACATCAGGAGTAGTGCTCTTGTGGAAAGTCGTAGCCACACTCCCATCCGGTCCTGAGTGGTTGTAGTTGTCACCCTGCTCGTCAGGGTCAGGTTCGTCATCGAAAAGTGGATCGAAAGATGTGTCAGATTTAGCATCCGACTCTTGGGTAGGTACGTTGGAAATGCCATTTTGACTCGCAGAAGCCTTCAAAGTTTGTTGTGCCTTACCCCCAACAGTGGGGAACGTTTCCACGTTCGCACTCGCGGGGGTCCCAGTCAACCTCTTGTGTGATGTATCTGCAGGTGTGTCTGGATATATCTCTGATTCTCCGCCTACTCCCGCGGAGGATGTGGGGCTGAATCGCTGGTATGGTGTGTTCAGCGGTCTTACTGCAACACCAACAAGCTGTGCCCCGTGTGCGGTGAACTTTCGAACAGCTTGTCCGGTGTTCAAGTCCCATTGCTATGAAAGGAATCATAAGCGATACTGCGACTGTCAAACGTAATCCTCACAGTCGCGTCTCCATCCCAGCTTGCACTGAAGAAACCCTTTTCGTCATGGTCAATCGAAAGCCCAGAAATGGGGCCACGGTGACCTTGCAGCACATGCGCCAACCGCCCGGGATCGTGTCGAACCGTGAATAAATTAATGTGACCGCGCTGTGAACGGCACTGTATAACGATTCACTGTGATAACGAGGATAGAGTGCACTTACGCTAGTTCCACCGAGTGCCCAGAGTGCATCAGAATGCATAGCCATGCTATATACTGGCGACACCGTGGTCTCGCCACCTTGAAGATACCCGTTTTGCGAGTTCACGAGATCAGGATTCTCCCACCAACTCCGTATCTGTCCGGATTTCATGTTCCCCTCGACGACATTGCAGTGGTGGCGTTGAGGAGCAGTCAGGGTGACCTTGCCATTGACGGCAGCGAAAATGTCATAATCACGGATGTAGCCATCGTCCGAGCCGGTCAATAGGTGTGACATGCAAAACGACGAAGCCAGTGCATGAGTGGGCACCGGATGAGGAATAGCACATATAGCTTCTACCGTGAAAGATCGGGGTAGCTGGGACCTGTGGGTGAACGGGAAGGCTAGTGTACGTTTGCGAACTTCCGCCGGTGATGGCGACCTTGGTCTCACTCGGGGGATGACTATTCGAGGACATGATTGAGCTGCGCGTCGCATACAAGAGACAAGGGCAGTACCTTTGGGTGATTCCGGTGTAGAAGACGAGCGTGGTGTCGCTGTGACCACCGGCGCGGGGGGTGAAGACTGCTCCAGGCCCGTGTCGATCGTCGGCTCGATAGACGGCTCGGACTCTTCCTCGTCGTCTTCCTCGTCCGAGTCCTCTGAACGCGACTCCTTGAGAGAGGAATCTCAGTTGCGCAAAGAAAGAGGGTTGTGTAGCACGCACGTCGTCCGCTTCTGTTACATCGTCTACGCCAGCCTCGAGCGCACCGAGGAGCGCCTCGTCAATGTCGTTCTCATTGTCCTCGTCGCCCTCACCGTCAGTAGTACCATCGAACTCGAGGTCGTCGATTGTCTCCCCCTCGGAATCGCTGTGTGCCATGGCAAAGTGCTGGTCGGATAGGAAGAGTTCGCACGGTACCTTGTATAGCGGCGCTCAGGATGGTCCTCGCAGATTTGGGACGGAAGCTCAATGCCGCCCTTTCCTCTCTCGGTAGGGCACCGGTCGTGGACGAGAAGGTACGTCGATGAGACACGGATCGCGATCACCGTCCCGTATACGTATACAGGTGCTAGATGCCACACTCAAGGAGATCACCGCTGCACTCCTTGAATCCGATGTCAATGTCAAACTCGTGGCTACCTTGAGACAGAAGGTCAAGGCAAAAGTCAAGGCTGCACTGGACAGCTCTGACAAGTCCAAAGACCTCAACCGGAAACACATCATACAAAAGGTGACCTTCTTGCAGGTTACTTACAATGTACACTTACTCCCCGTGCCATCAGGCTGTATTCGACGAACTTGTTCATCTGGTGGACCCCGGGGTTGAGCCATACAAGCCAAAGAAAGCCCAGCCAAATGTGATTATGGCTGTCGGCCTCCAGGTATGTTTGACTCGTCGTCCTAGAATGTCCCTTTGACCGTGTTCTAGGGTAACGGAAAGACTACGACGTGCACAAAGCTTGCAGTATATTATCAGAAGAGGGGATTCAAGTCATGCATCGTTTGTGCCGATACTTTCCGTGCCGGGGCCTTCGATCAAACCAGACAATCAGCGACGAAGGCCAAAGTGGCTTACTTTGGATCGTACACCGAGACCGATCCAGTTGTAATAGCAGCACAGGGTGTTGCGAAATTCAAGAAGGAACGTTTCGAGGTCATCATCGTCGACACGTCTGGTCGACACAAACAGGAATCCGAACTATTCCAGGAAATGGTCCAGATCAGTGAAGCCGTCAAGCCAAACATGACAGTCCTCATCCTCGATGCAAGTATAGGTATGTGTCCTCTTTGCAACCTTGTTTGCTCTCATGTCTTGTAGGGCAGGCCGCTGAGGCGCAGAGTCGCGCATTCAAGGAGAGTGCTGATTTTGGTGCAATCATTGTCACAAAAATGGACGGTCACGCCAAGGGCGGGGGCGCCATCTCCGCGTATGTATACCGTTCTTCATCCCTACCGAATATTGACAGGACAAGTGTCGCCGCAACTAAAACGCCAATAATCTTCCTTGGCGTGGGGGAGCACTTGCACGACCTCGATCGATTCTCGCCACAACCATTCATATCAAAGCTACTGGGTTTGGGTGACATGCAGGGTCTTATGGAGCATATGCAAGACTTGGCTGCCCAAAACCCAGACAAGCAAAAGGAGATGGCGAAGAAGCTCGAAGAAGGCAAACTCAGCATAAGGGACTGGAGAGAACAAATTCAAAATGTCATGAACATGTTTGTCCCGTTCCACTTTCTTAACCCATCACCGCTAAATTCATGTTGTTTCTCAGGGGTCCTATTAGCAAGATCGCATCGATGATCCCGGGTCTCCCGCAGGAGATGCTTGCCGGTTCGGATGAAGAAGGCTCGTTGCGCATGAAACGCATGATTTATATCACAGACAGCATGTCCGCCGCGGAACTGGATTCGGATGGGTCGATGTTTATGGAAATGGGTAAAGATGGCAAGCCAACGGGCCTGACCTGGAGGGTCACACGAGTAGCAAAAGGAAGCGGAACGACCGTCCGAGAAGTTGAGGAACTGTTATGCCAATATCGAATGATGGCCAATATGGCGAAACAAGCGGGTGGAAAGAACGGATGGTGTGTCATGATGCAGTATGCTCGTGTAATAATGTTAACCGTCCGGTCCCGCCCGTTCGCAGGCTCCAAGCGATGCAAAAAATGCAAAACGCGGCGGGTGGTCGCGGTCGTGGGGCAAATGGCATGCCGACCCCCGCACAGATACAAGCCATGCAGGTTCGTCGCGCATATCGCTCAAGGTGGTCTGATTTTTTTTTAAACACGGACACTCTAGCGTGCAATGCCCCCGGGCATGTTGCAACAAATGCAACGACAACTGAGGAGCGGTGGTGGTATGCAGGAAATGATGAAGGCCATGATGCAAGGTCAGGGAGGTGATCAGCTCGACATGGAAGAAATGCAAAGTATTCTATTCTTCCTTTCTTGTCAGTTGCGTTTTCTCATCGCTTTCGACAGGGATGATGAGCCAGATGGGTAACGGGCTGGGTGGACTGGGTGGACTTCCGGGAATGGGTGGGGGAATGCCCAATATTGGAGACATGTTCAAGATGATGGGTATGGGTAACGGCGCTGGTCGCTAACTTGAACTAGTAATAGTATGTTGACAATTCTGAGAGACCGGTTCATATTTCGGTGCATGTAATGTACACATGACATGGCGTGTAACTTGTTGCGACCTAAATTAAGGCATACAACATTATGGCGCACAGACAAGGTTAAGTTCAAGGGGAACAACCCGTGGAACTACAGGCGTGGAAGCATGATCGATGATCCGAGCACCGTAAACCAGCCTACAACTGGTGCCCTCTTTTCCACAGCCTCTTTTGAACTGAGGCGGCGCTTTTGTTACCAAATATAAATGAAGAAGTGTGTTTGTCTGCGCCAGTCTTACGAGAGATCGCCGGAGGGCCCGAAAAGACAAGCTTCGGGGAGTGGATTTTCAATCATCTGATTGAACTCTGTAAAACAAGATTCGAAAACGCACCATCCACAATCCGAGCAATCCCACGATACTAGATCCCAAGAGCACTGTTGTCGTTAGCGTTCCGACGGAGCGATTCTCATAGGAAAGTAATGCCATGACAAGGGACGCAGCTGTCACTGGTCTCAAAAGAGGATGGCAATTAGGATCCGTCCTGCGCTGGAGACCAGTGGGCCATTCATTCGGCAACTTCAGCAAGGTATTGCGTTGAGTAAGTTACGCCAAGCACAATGTGATAGAGCGCACCACTGCAATGATGGTGATGGCTAGTGTGCCAAGGATGATGCCCAAGTGAAGCGCCAGGTATTTCTCAAGTGACGTTAGGGTTGCTCGCCCCCCAGATGGTTCGGCTAAGAAAAGCAGGAAACGAGGGAATGCCAGAAGACATATGGAGAATAGCGCCAAGCTGCAGTAAAGTTCGAATCAGAACACAGCAACTATGAGAGAAATATCCCAACTGTCACGAACATGAGGGCCGAGGTCCACACCCAAACTGAGATAGATCCATCGCCGCTAGTCCTCGGGACATCCTCTAGTGGGGGTTCGGCCGAGGTGGACTTGCTTCCATGCGACCTATACAGTTCGTCCATCTCGATGCCGCTCGACATGATGATATTGTAGTAGACGGTGAGGCTGTGTCACATCCGTGGGGACGGAGCTCAATCAGTTTCCTTCCTGCTGAACCAGTTCAAATGGGCTCGGATTCCCTTTAAACTTCACGGATACTTACATTTCGTGTGAGTCGGCTTTGGCCGTCCATGGCAAAAAAATCTTTGCATTCGCCTTCAGGCTCGCATACATTACGCTTGGTGTGGGGCTACGTGTAATCAGTTACATACGACAGTCAATATTATGGGACTGTGGTCCTTGCCTCCAACTGCGGAAAAATGTTGTAACTTGCGAGTCGGACGTCACGGTACGTTTTGATCTGATAACTCTGTAGCTCCTATTTCACCGGCACTGCATGTAAAAATGTACCTCCCACTGAGCTCGACATTTCTACGCTTCCTCCAACTCCCTTTATCGCCACCGAACGTTGATTTTGGCGCATTACATGGTCAATCCAAATCGCATCACAAAATTTACAAAAACTTGGCAACCCTGTCGCCGTACCATGATGCTCCAAACGTTCCTGGGGTCTCTGTCAACCTACCTGATGATTGCACCGTAGATCAAATCATCATGGTGAGTTCTCTATCCCATGGCGAGTCAGTGCTCCGGATGACATCGGTGCCAACTCGAGTTACACCGACACGGATCCCGTGGTCCCGTGTTCGAGCAACAGTTCATTCTCGGACTTGTTGAAACCCTCGACAGTGCGCGGGATATCATCCAATCCGCACCTCTTCCGCAGAACCTGCAGTTCCTTAAGGAAGGATACGAGTACCAACTTGTCCCTCAGGAACTAACCATCGTTGGCCGTCGAGAGCTTTTCGATCACGGGGTAGAGTACGCATATCTTTGGTGAAATCGGGATTGCATGTATAACATTCATTTTCACCAGATTTGCCCTTCGTTATCCGAATTTTTCGACTAATGTCGTGATATCGAGTCCGGTTCAAAGAGTCATGGAGTCTTCATACTTCTTTGCAAATGGGCTCTTTGGGCTCGAGACAGAAAATGTCACCTTCCGTACGGTCACAGACCTTGATGATCCTGTCTCGTGGATCACTCCTTGGAAATCCTGTCCGAGGTTCTCCGACCATCAATCCCACCAGGTATTGTTGTCCATTTCAAGTTGTGTTGTTCACATCCGCATACATGCAGGTGGCTTCACGGTGGGCGGCTAAATACGTGTTACCCATAGCGCAGAGACTCGGCGACCTTGTTCCCGGAATCAACATTTCCGTGAACGATGCCCGAGGCGCCTTGTATGCATGCCCATTCGATCTTGCGGCCCGTATCCAGTCCCCGTGGTGCAATGTATTCTCCAAGCACGAATTACAGAACCTGGAGTAAGTCTAACTCGTTCATATGAATATATGACTTCAACGTAATTATTATAGGTACGAATACGATCTGCTCATGGATGGAATCAGTGGCCACGCATCCAGAGGAGATGCTGGTCCCCTTCTTGGTGCTTTTTACGTCAAAAAACTTATTGAGCGGTGAGTTTAGGCTATACCTTGATCAAAGTATTTGATGAAACATGCTACATAGTCTAACGAATGAAACTGGTGACGCTAAGCCCCTTTACCTGGAATTTGGCCACGATACAAGTATACTCCTGCCACTGTCAACAATGGGCTTAAACAAGTCAGCAACTACGCGCATGTAAAGAAATTACTGACAGTCTATTGCCAGAGATACTCTACCTCTCAGCCCACGTCATGTGCCTGCGCATCGTAGGTTCAGAACTTCACAACAAACGCCTTTCGCCGCAAGTATGGTATGGGAAAAAATTACGTGCAAGAAGTCGTGCGTGAATACTCCTTACAGCATAGTGTTTTCACTCAGGATGAGTAGCTTCGAGGGTCCCCAAGTCCGCCTCGTATTAAACGGTGCAACATTTCCTCTCTTCATTTGCGAGAAATCAATACAAGACAAAAGATATGGAACGTGCTCGCTTGCCGAATTTACGAGGGCAAATGAGTATAGCACAAACATCCAGTATAAAAGTGAAAGCTGGAACACCACTTGCGAGATCGATGCTTAACATTACACTCCTGCGCTTAATTGGCAGCGTTCTATAGCACCTACCCTCTGGACCCCATTTTGATGGCTCGCGTATACTTGCTCACGAGATTTTGGATCCTGGCGTTTTCCAAAAAAAAAAAAAAGAAACTTTCTTTATTGCTGGATACGGGTGCTGACACCTGGGGCAAGAATCAATGTTTAGTGTGGTAATTAAGTAACATCCATCTTGTTGTCTCCAACCATAATTTGTCTGTTGCACCATTCTAAAATGATGCAAAATATTTTACATCGGCAGTAATGTACCAGAGGTCGTGATTGCGCAACGAAGAACGAGGAAAGTGAACGTAAATTAGGCCAAGGCTACCAGCCGCCTGATCCCCAAGCATTAGAGTTTTGAATCATAGCAGCGCGTTGTGGATTCATTCCGGGAGGAACGTGGGGAGGGGCTGAAGCTAATGGAGGTCCTGAAAACGCAGAGGGAGTTTGATAACCCAGTTGGGATGGTGGTATGGCATAACTCGAGGCTGGTACACTTCCACCAAATCCAATTGCCGGGGTCTGGCCACCATAAGGATTTGGTGTGCGGCCTGGAACTTGACGGACGGATAGATGGCCAGGCGTTGTGTGTCCCGGGGTGCGGGCTGGGGTGCGGGCACCTGCACCGTACGGCGTCTTCCCTCCTGCGCCAGTGGCACCCAAGTTTTGTGACTGGTGCAGATGTCTAAACATGATATAAGGAACAAAAATTGCCATTTTGTGTCACCAGCCCTTACCTAACTTTGAACGCGTCGCACAGTTCTGGTACCCCTGCGACAGCGGCTTCGAAGAGACAATACGATTCTGGGGTCACGCGAACGGGCTACCAAACGATCAGTATTAGGTGATTATGAAGTCGAAAAGTATTACCCAAGTCTGGACGGTAGAGTTCTTATTCGCCAAGAAGCAAAGATTAAAATGCCCGGGTTTTTTGCGGTTCAACGTGAATCCATAGATACTTTTCGCAGGGTTGGCTGCGACAAAATTCTTCAAGGACAAGTCTACAAAAGATCGTAAACCCAAATAAAAGAAGGAAAACTAGGCAGAGACTCACGGAGCTCGTCTTCCGAACCTTGCTTGAATTTTTCATGCGCCATCAATTCCTCGACTTTGCGAGCGGTGGCTTGGACATGATTAACGATCAGTTCATCGAGATCGGCATACTGATGTTTATCATCGACAAACAACACTGTGCCCTGACCTGTATTGATCTCGGTAACGTCTATGGCAAATCAGCACTACTGTGGAAACCTGCAGACATAGCAACACGTACCTATGTGCTGATACAACTTGTCATCCACTTTCCACGTCACAGCAAGGTGATCAACACCCTTCGACGACGGTCTGATCACTACATCTCCACGCTGCTGCTTATCCAGGTAGTTTTCAGCGTGCGTCGCGTTGAAATTATGGAAGTTGGGATGCTTGATAACACGTCTCGTCCGATCAGTCTCAGCCCTCTTTTTCCTAGCTTGCAACTCCAAATCACGTTCGCACTGTTGAGTGTTCCAGTATTCATCGCGTTTGACGCGACGGAAGAGGGCATCTCCTTGAACCAAATCGGAAGGGCGAATTGACAACTCCACATAGAATTGGTCGGCAGGAAGATCCAGTTTAACGTCCACAATCACGCCTTGTACTGCTTGACCTTTCTTGACAGCGTTTTGAGGCAACACGTTGCCCGTATCCGACAGGTAGTCCATGTTAATGATGCCCTCAATGCCGGAATCGAGGCGTATTGCTACCGAATTCGATAGCTTGTCCATGCGTAAGACGAGAACGGAGATAATGAGACCCATGCGAAGAGTTCGAGGTGTTTCGCCGCTGAGCATTGTCAACACATCCCATGGCTGCATGGGAGGGAACGGCGCGCGCTGCTCTGCGAACGGCTTCAGCAATTCTTCACGAATCACATTCAGGGTATGTCGTTTTCGATCTTCGTTCGCCTCGTACATGCTGACGGCGAACTCATCGAGATTGAGCTCGTTCAGTTTTCGCTCGTTGTCGCTATCTTGCATGATGAGAGATACAACGTGCGAGGGGTGTTCGTCATGAACATCTTCCTCATCCAGCTCTAGGGCATCGGTTGCCATCTTTCGTGCAAGCTCGTAGTCCTCAGGGTGAATACGAGTGTCATCTAGCGGATCTTGCACGTCATCGTCTGCATGCCGGTTTTTTGCGGGCTTTAGTTCCGCGTCGTGAGAGATGCGCAGGAATCCGGCTGCATTGAGGAAGATCTTCGTAGTCAATAGACCGGACTTAATGAACTGATCGCGATTGACAAGATTGCCACCCTGAACAAAGTGGTAAGTTAACAAGAATAAGGAAACAGCTATGGAAACGTACGATGGATGCGATTTTTCTGGCCAGTACTTGAGCTTTACGTGGGCCAAGGCCACATACGAAAGGTAGAAGATGTTGGTAATAGGAGTCCGTTACTGCACGGTTGATGTCCACCCCGATCTTATTGGTCACATCAACTAAAGCTCTTTCGAGTGCGGACAACAGCTTCTCTTTCGGAATCTAAGCCAGTATTAGCCAGCGACAGGTATTTAGAAAGTCAGGAAACTAACAAGGTGCTGGTCCTCGTCCTCGAGCGAGATTGCAACGATATCGGAACCCAGTGCTGCATACTCATTCAGGGGGGTTTGGGCGTAGCGAGCCAAACCGACGCAGTACTTTGCAATGGGCGACAGTGTGCTGAATTCCTCGGTGGCTCGTTTACTATGCTGATAAATTCGAGCAACTTCATCGTTGAGATAGATTACGGGAATGTCAAAGATTTGCTCGTTGGTTGGCTCGGTTCCCCACCCTGGGATATTGCCTTCACCATCCACGACGGGGGTCTTGCCATTAACAATTTCCTTGATCCGAGAGGACAACTTGGCTGTTGCCATGCTGAAGCCGCCTACAACTATGACATCGGGTCGTCGTCTCTTGAGCAAGTCAGTGAATTCGTCATGGTAGTCGCGATCGACCAAGTTATCGAGTTTGACTTGTTCACGGAGTCTACCCATTTCATCCAAAAGAACAAGGGTGATGGCGTCCTTTTGAGGATCTCCCTTTCCCCAAGAGATAGCGAGGACAGAGGGAGTGTATCCAAGCTGTGCATCTCCAGTAACGAACGGGGCAACATCGATGCGCTGGAACACTGTCAGCTGCAAAAGCACATGAGAAGTGGTGTCCTACCTCTTTGAGTTTGTTACCACAATGGATGGCCAAAGCATCCTCAACCTCTTCCCGCAACCACTCTCTAGCCCATTTGGTGCCAATTGGAATAAGGTGGTATTCTAGTGCCTCTTGAACGACACGAGACCGCTCTTCGTTCCATGACCTAGCGATATCACTGTAACTATCTGAAGCAAACGCGTCATTGAGCTGGCGCTCGAACCCGGCCTTGGCTTCGTTGGTTAGGTAAATCGAGACAGTCACCAACAACTCGGCCTCAGCAGCCAGGATGTGCAAGAACTGTGCACTATCCAACATCTGAGTTATAGGTTTGTGGTGAAGGTACTTAAAGTTCTGGAGACAAGGTTGATCAGTAAGATACCAGAAAAAGAACTCGATTGCAACGAACAAAGTATGGATGATGTTCGTCGATTTTGTTGAAACCCCGATCCGTTGGCTGAATTGATATTTGCGCCTCGGTTCTGAATAGGTCTCGCATGGATTGGCGGAGTAATGGATCTTTGCCTAGCTCGGTGGCGAGAATCATCCTGGCGCGCTGTAGGACCTCTTCAGGTGTTTGTGACACAACCGATTCGGGGGTCGTGAACTGCTCAGCAAAAGCAATCGGATTCAACTCTTGGTCTTCAACGAAATTGGGGCGATCATTAGCAACGAAATTTTGCACCACCTCATGGGGGCGGATGCCAAAACCCTAGTAACAATAGTTCAGCACAAGGGAAAACCAAACCATCCAGAGAATGACCTACATCAGCCAGTCTTGCGACAATACTCTTCTTTGCAACCTCGTAGGCGGAGATCCGACTTGGGGTTTTACGCTTACGGTCAAGTTCTTCATCGTCGTGGAAGTGGAAGTCAAAAGCATCTTGTTTGTTCACTTTGTATTTCATGGACAACCATTCGGTCGCGTCCGCAACCATCTCGACGCATTCGATCTTAGGCCTGATAGACTGCTCGAAGTATTCGTCTTCCAAATTGAGTCGAGTATAGGAACCAACGAGAGCGTTCCGTCGGTCAAGTAGAGAACGATATTTCTGGCCTAGAGCGTATATCCTCCACAACTCAGACAAGCTGATAAGCTCGACTCTAGCGCGCATCTCCTGAGGGTTGAAATACGAGATGTAATCCCGTTTGTGTGTCCAAATATACGGAACTTCGAACTCGTGGATGAAGAGGAAACGCAGAGCATATGAGACGGCTAGGACCAAGGCTTGGGAGTAACCCTGATAGGGCCCGTCGATAGAGAAAAAGTCCCTGGTTTTACGACTGGACAAACGTGAGGTCACCCAAGTGGCAGCATCATCAATATCTGCTTCTGTGAGGTTTCGATGAAGAGACAGAGTTGCATTAGGTGAAAGTGAAGACGTGGCGAGTTGCATGCGCTCCGGTATGTCTTGTGCCCGAATCAAATCGTCGTCTTCTGTAAGCATCCGAGCCCGTATTTCTGAAGGTTCAAAGACCTGGAAAACCATAGGTGTTAACGCCCGCCCAAGCGGGATAAAAGAAGGGACAAACATCCTGGTATTTCATTTCAGGTTTGAATTGCTCCTCGTACTCTCCCTCACCATCGCCTTCTAATGCCCAATCGTACTCGTGACCGTCACCGAACACATCGTGGATCTCATCCCAAGCGCTAAGACAGATGATTAAGGGATGGGGCACCAAAGTAAATTCTGGACTTACTTGGCATCAATACCAGCAAGTTCTGGTCGTGAACCCATGGCTCTCCTCCGTTGGCGTTCCAACTTTTTTCTCTCCTTGCGTCTTTCCTCACGTTCTTGCTCGTCCATAGCACCAGCACCTTCTTCTTCGTCCTCATAGTCAATGAAGTCGTCCATATCCTCTTCATCCTCTCTACCACCCCCTGCTCGTTCATCGTCCCAAATGCGTTGAATATCCTGGACTTGTGGCAGGTCGTCGTCATTGTCAAGATCATCCTCGGAGGACTCGACTACTTGCTTCCGCCGCGAGGAGGACGCGACAGGGGGAGAACCACCTTCGCGGCCACGGCGAAGACGTGTCAAACGATTTCTGAACGAGGTACCTGTATTTTCCTCCAGAAGCTCCAGATCATCTTCTTCCAGCGCTTCCTCCTCCTCCTCTATCCAGGAGTAAATATGACAGAAACATGACATTGAAGGGGAGCTTACCGCGTCTCCGATGGCGTCTCTTCCGCCGCTTCCTTCTTCTCCGCCGCTCCTCCTCGTCTTCTTCGTCATCCTCGTCTTCATCCTCGTCGACAATGAATCCCTCTCGTATGCGCTTTTCCTCCTCCTCGTCATCCTCTGCTTCTTCTGAGCTATCGTCGGACACACCGTTACCGTCCGCCATTGTCGCGTCCGCGTCGTCGTCCTCGGGTCTTGGATTCCCCATAATCTCGTCGTCGTCAATGAGTCTATCAGAAGGAGCCACAGGGGACGACATGGTGGTCAGTGAACTAGCTCGTTGACGTTGTGCAGCAACTTCGAGAGACCCGGAAGTTGCCGACGGAGCCACAAATTCTAGTTCTTAGTACCGGCTTAGTAATAACAGTACACTTTTGAGAGTGTCTTAGATAAACATGGACAAGTGAAATCTCTCGAGTGGTTGCTAACAAACTAAAGGAAGCGCTTAGGGCAGAAAGTACGCGCGTTCCTCGCGCGAGAAAACTGTCTACCCACGGATAATTGGGTTTGAGTTCGGTTGAACCCAGTCAAGTGTTGTATCAGTGATATTCTGCAACTTGGTTTCGCTGCTGTGGGTATTGACGCGACCGTATGATACCATCAAAAGATCACCAACGAAAACAAGCTCGAGGCTCATGTAAGAAAGCATACTATTGGTTACTACTAGTACTAGCCTGAGGCTTCCTGAAAAACAAATCAGAAACATGTATGTAGTACATTTGTGAATCAATACCTGGTAACCTACCTTGGGCCTACGAGATACAGCAATCATCCGGCGCGGCGACTCGAAAGATACCAAACGGATGACACAGAAACCGTCTGCTACCCAGTGTGCCACGCCGCTATGTTCCTCATGATGACCTCAATTTAAGGTTGCTGTTTCGGAAAAGGACAACCTTCGCAACTTGCCACTTCGTTTCACCCGGGACCACCGTGATTTTACACATACGACTTCTAGAATGAACGACACACAACGTACCGCTGAGGAAGAACACCTGATTTTCATGCAGCAAGCGTTAAAAGAAGCGCTGTCAGATGACTGCATCCCCGTGCAAACTGCGTTTTGTGTTGGATGTGTTCTGGTAACGCGTGTACCAGGCGTGGAGCCGGTCACTTTGGCCACAGGATACTCTCGAGAGCTCCCTGGCAACACACATGCGGAAGCGAATGCCTTGATAAAGGCACTCAGTCTCTCCGAGCCACATCTGGCAGCTCTCTTCCCGTTGGCATCTCCGACCCCATCCATTTCCGACCTTCTGCGGCACACCGACGTCTACACCACACTCGAACCCTGCTCCGTTAGAACATCAAGCCTTCCGCCGTGTGCAGATGCACTTATCAAAGCAGGGATCAAACGATGCATTATTGGAGTAGGCGAGCCAGATGACTTCGTGAAGTGTGAAGGAGCACAAAAGTTAAAGGATGCTGGCATTGATGTTATTTGGCTGAGCGGCCTG
Source organism: Boletus rubescentipes (assembly GCA_038092775.1). Taxonomy (NCBI): domain Eukaryota; kingdom Fungi; phylum Basidiomycota; class Agaricomycetes; order Boletales; family Boletaceae; genus Boletus; species Boletus rubescentipes. The sequence continues at coordinate 21,122 of JBBPRA010000018.1, forward strand.
GAGAAACAGTGTCTCGACGCTGCTCGAAGGGGACACCACACGAAGGAGTAACGACCAAGACGTATGCGTCTCGAGAAGTGCGCTTCAAATATATTCCCTCGTCCAAGCCTTCTCAGTCCGAGTTTGACAGACAATAATTCTGCGGACTGCTCTGTTGGATATCCTTGTACAGAGGTGTGCGACCTCATGGCCTCTTGACACGGGGATCTATCTGAATTCTGGATGTGTACTGCAGGATGTTTACCCACATGCCCGAGCTCGAATGTAGCGTGGTTAGTAGACGAGGAATTAAATGCCTGCACCGATTCCCAAGATCTCAGGGGGATGTAGTATAATGGTAGCTCAATCGGCTGGGCTTGTTTCTTGAATTCAGTACTCATGGAATACCCGATGTTGTAATCTCCCCAGCGATGCTCCTAGAGTTTTTTTTTTTATTCGGAGAGATTGGGAGTACGGAGTGTGACATTTGGGACATATGGTCTTGATTCCCACGGCTACTCCTCCTCGACATGCGCATCGAAAAGTGTTATTTCTGCTCGACCAACGTTTACCCGGGCCACGGTAAGGAAATATCAGTAACGCTGTAAAAATTATCTGATCGATTTGCGTCAGGAACGGCGTTCGTTCGCAACGATGCCAAAGTCTTTCGTTTTTGTACCTCCAAGTAAGCATATCACGCTTCGTGGTCGTCTGCATATTCATCTGGTCGTAGATGTCACAAAAACTTCAAGTCAGTTCTCAATTTATCCTCTCTCTATCAGTGTCTGAAGTGATTAGAATGAAACGCAATCCGCGCAAAGTACGGTGGACAAAGGCTTTCCGCAAAGCAGCAGGCAAGGAGATGACCATTGTGAGTATGACAAACATAGTATGTCCCTGTCATTGGGTGTGCATCTTGGATATTCTTAGGATGCTACAATCGATTTCGAGAAGCGCAGAAATGTCCCAGTCCGCTACGATCGCGAACTGGTGCAAACGACACTCAAGGCTATGAAGCGGATCGGGGAGATCAAGCAGCGCCGGGAACACGCATTCTGGAAGCAAAGGTCGGTTATACCCGTTTACTCGGCCATTCATTTACTCACAGTCATGGTCCGACAGAATGGCGGTTGCTCGGGAGAAACATCGCGCACATCGCGCCAAGAAGTTGGCAGCCAAGTCGACGTCCGTCAAACTTGTGGAGCCGATGGCAGTGGAATCTACACCCACCGAAAAAGTGTTAGAAAAGATCAAAGTACCGAACAAGAGCCGGAGTGCCCTCGTCATGGGAGGTGGCCAATCCATGGGTATGGATGTCGACTAAGATTTACCATGTATTGTCGTACTAGAGCACGTAGGTTTGATAAACAGGGGCTTTTTCCATATTAGTATTAGCACGTCCGACTTGGTGTACCTCTTGGTACCATCCTGAGCGGAGCATCCTCAGCTACTACTACCGTCATCTCTACCCGGAACATGTTCTCCTTCCTTGCTTGAACTTCTACAATTACCATGTCTTCGTGGTACTCCTCGTGGTTCTCAGGTCTCCCTACCTTTGATTTCGCGGTACCGTCCAACATTCAACGACGCTTCTTTTCCTTCCTCTTGAGGAGAACCCTTGGTCACTTTCTCAAACCAGGCCAACTTGATCTTCATCAGATCGATTCTCAGCTCGGCTCTGGGATTGTCCAAGTGAAGGACTTGGAACTAGATGGACAGGTTAGTCCGCTCCTCCCGTTTTGCCAGTGTACACCTGACAGCGTTTCTTCAGGCGATCAATCAATTACTCGTAGGGCTTCCGGTCTCCTTGTATGACGGTTTCATATCCGGGGTCACTGCTCGCATTCCGTTTCCAAATCCTCTCTCTTCCAGTGTCGGTTTTCATGTCAATTCTCTCAACCTCACGTTTCAAATAACGCCAGAACAATCTATGTCGCCTGCTTCGCCGTTCAGCTCAAACCTTGCCGATTCAGTCATTTCTGTTGCTGAGACTTTCATCCACGACGAGCTTACACCTCGAGAGGGGGCCACTTTACGACAAACTCTCAGGCCTTCTGTAGACTCGTCACCTCTTGTAGATGAGACTGAGAACTTACCGGGAGGCTTCAACCCATTCGGGTATAATTTAAATGCTGAAGAAGCACACAAGGAGCCCCATGCAGGCGACGATCCTGCAGGTGTATCAGTTTTTGCCACTCTCATTGAGCGACTCCTTGCCAAATTCGAGTTTTCGGCAGTGCAGACCAAAGTCACTATCGTCTATCCTGGACGGGCTAGCTTCACGCTCTCCGTTTCAGAGATAACATACCACACGCATCCGAGTCCCCCTTCGGACACTAACAGCGAACCTCAGTCGACATCAGGAGGAAATAACGACTGTGGTCAAATTCGCACTGTCTCGATCTCTGGTTTAAAGGTAACTTCACGAGATTTACGTGTTGTCGCTTCCTCTCCAACCGTTACAAGCACACTATCCCCAGTTTCCTTCACCTCTTCTCGAACGTCTTCGCCACTATCATACAATCCATTGGTCGGCCAATTATCACGCAACTCATCATCGTCTTCTCTGGACGAAGATGTTCAGCTTATGATGTCACAGTCGATTGCTATGCTTCCTCCTGGCTCCCTGCATCTGTCGTCGGCTGCGAGCAGTATGTATCAGAGCGCCGTTTCCACAGCACATGGACAACCCACCAACGTGGATATTTCCACAGCGCCGCTTTCGGCTACACAAATCACTGATAACATTAATGATGTTGGCCCGGCTCGTCCGCACCCTCGGATAGCAGTGCCACGTCAGGACTCTGTCGAGGATGTTTTACTTTCCTTCGGATCGCAGCCCGTGGTATTTTCGCTGCAAACTCCTCGTCGCATGCAGTCTTCTGAGCAAGCCCCCCAAGCTGGTGACAATCGCCCGGCCAATGCAGATGGCTTCCTCCGGGATAAACCGGAGCAAGAGACCCTCCAGTTATCCGTCACAGTCGGGACGCTTGCTTGCGCCTTTCGTTCTGGCCATTTACGCCTGCTACTGGATGTCGCGGATGCGTGTCTACCTAAACCTTCTACGCCTTCAACTGTCTCGCGCAAAGAGGGGTCGGAACTTCCTCGTGCTGCGCTTTGCTTGGAAGCGAATGTCGTTATTCGTGGAATCACGATAATCGCACTTCCAGAGCCAGTGACAGGGGAATTATTTTCTCTCGACACTTTCTATGAACGACCCCTTATACCACCAAGGCTACCCCGTACCTACCTGCGCATGTTCCTCGATGCTCTTTCCCTTTCCTTGCGGGTTTCTACACCCTCGATGTCTGGTACACCACGAACTTCATCCGTGCCAGTGAACCAGTCAATATCTGCGAAACTGGTCGTTTCGGACATTCAACTATTCGCATTCCACGGTGTTTCTTCCGCGGACGATGCACAAGTTGCAGCGCCAATACTGATAACCGATCCTTATTTACCCACGTTGCGTGTTGCTCGTCACTATCGCCCTTCGCTCGCCTCGGAGAGACCGGAGGACATCAATCTTCCTGAGTTCGAGGTGGTTGACTGGACACAGGCTAAGTTGAAGAGAGGTTCAGCGAAGCTGTCAACATGGCGTATGAGAAATCGAGCAGTGTCCGGAAAGGCAGACAAGTTACACACTCCATCTCAAAGGCCCAGTGATCTACCCGGGTCTCCAAATTCTTATATGTCCAGCCCCATCTCTGAACTGGAGGATAAAATGCTAGTGCCTCCTGCCATCGAAGTCTCTGGTCGGCTGACGCTGCCCCTCCCGTCCAAGGAAAATCCATTCACTGTAGATGTCAAGATAGCGCCGCTTCACCTGTTCTTTGATCTCGGCATGATTTTCAAGGATGACATATTTATGCACTTCGTTGAGGACATGGCGTCGGCCGCAATCTTCACGTCCACGAAGCCAACAGATGTAGGAGGGTACCGGACTTTCCGTCGACAGAGTCTCGGAGAATTGAGCGAGGATGATGTGGATGTGGAAAGGGATGTGGAAATCCAACATACGTCCCCTCGTACGAGAGAGAGAGAAGAAGAAGAGAGAGAACGACTTGAGGCGCTCGTTTTGGAAGACCTCAACCTCGGTATGAATTACCAGCTTACAGGGGCTTCAAAGCCGAAATCTTCTCAACAACAGCCAGCTTTACTCAAACGGAAGGTTGGTACATTCGTTTATCTTTTGCTTTCTTCACTCAGGACATTTTAGAAAACAGTTTCAAGTGAACCTGGTTTCAATCTCCACCTGACCTGCCCAATGATTCGAGTGGAAGTACGCTGTCCCCCTCCCCCTCCCCACTCACCGCGGTCTGGCTGTATGCTGTTTGACCTCCGTGGGTTGATAATTTCCAACGACCCACCCTCCACCAAGTCCTCTCTCAGGTTTTCAGAGGGGACGCGATCGTCAGCGCCGCGCTCGAGCGACAACATTTCGAATGTCATCCTGCGCATGTGCTTGCAGGAAGTACTTGTTGCTTACTCCTCAGTTGGCGATAGTGTGGCCCACGCCATTTTGACACTTGGTTTCCTACCAGCTAAGGAGGTCGGGCCTGACACGAGTGCGCTTTTGGCCACGGAAGCTGTACCAGATACATTGCCCCTTTCTGTCGTGCTGGGTAGACCCAACACTGCGAGAAAATCATCAAGCAGTTCTTCGAACAGGTTGTTAATGACCGTCAACATTCCTTTGGTGAACCTTGTCATGGATAAAATTGTGTTCGACGGACTCCAGTGTTGGGCAGATGATGTGACTCAACTGATTGCACGGAGCTTTACAAATCTAGACAGCGCAACAGAAACTCTTCCGAGTCGCAATCCAAGCTTAATCGGGAGCCGCTACTTCACGCAATTGCGGCGCAGCGAAACTCATAGTATGGATGAGGGAGTGGTAGAAAAATCCGATCGCCAGAATACCGGTGAAACCGTGGTGAAGGTCAGCGTCGCAGAAGGCAAGTCCTTTCTTCGCAGGAAAAGAGAATAAACCATTCACGTCATTTTCGTCAGTTTTACTCAGGTTTATGGTTCCTCGAAAGGGTGAATCTCGTCACGCTCGACCGCTCGATATATCTGCTTTAGATGTGGACGCACTCATTGAGCTGAAACCGGAAGGCAAGGTGTGTAGGATATCGCTGTATTTAAATTGTTCTGAAGCTGCGGGTTGCTTAGGACGAGAGTGTGGTCACCGTTGGCATCATGGATCTTCGTATTGCGGACACATCCAGCGAAGGAGACCATGTACTCCTAGTCCAGAGCCCAACCCGAAGCTTTGTGAGTGCTGTTGGGTTTTTGTTTTGCACATTTATTTAGGTGCATTTCACAGTCGTCAGCACCCAGACCCTCGGTAAAATCCAGGATAACATCGCTCGCAGTCCCGGAAACAACCGCCAAAGAGTCACGGATCAAGCTTTCTCTTTGGGGTTTCACGGTGCATCCACCACTTGATGGCAGCTTTGGAAATGATCTAGCTGTATTTGCAAAGGCACCACCGGGCGTGCGTATATTGAAACCATTCATCCACTTTACTTAACCCAGCATTCCAGGTATTTGAGTCTGTCGTACCATCTGAGCGTACTCAGCTTACAGTGGGCGTCGTCGATGTGTCGGTTCACTTGCGTGCCTTTGGATACCCCGGAGCTGCTGCGCTGCATCTCGGCGAGGCTGAATTTTCGACAGAATTGGTGGGGAACTCGTCTCAATCCGCATTCAAATTGAGGGTCTCGTCATCGCACATTTTCTTGGTGGATTCGATCCAGGACGCATTTGACACAACCGGAACCACTCAAAGCCTCCTTGGCCATGGTGTTAACTTTTGGAAGGTCAGTTGCATGCTTTTCGGCAGTGGCTTGTCTACTAAAATGTGGGTTCAGAACTCCGGTTATGCATTGATTGCGGAGATTTCTCGATCCGAGCTCATCTTTCGAGCAGATAACATCGCTCTACCGCCAAGCACCAGCGTTCGTAAATATTTCGGGCCACGAAAGCGCTCTTAATCACACGTTCTTAGGTTGTCATCGAACGGATTGGCCTCCGAATACACCTTTGCGCAGACACCATCAGCGCTCTCACAAGCTTGATAACCAACATGACACGAACCTCGGAGGCTGACGATAACGTTCGGTACGTTAATAACAAATAACAAATATTGAACTAACATTCCACCCAAGTATTTCTCGCTCAACTTCAAGAACCCCGAACACCATTACTAGTGATCGTAAACATGATATGACTGGTATCGGCGTTTCGTTCAGACCGTCGCCGCGTATCTAATTTCCAGTATATAGCTTCTTTGGATGAGCATGCCTTCAAGCTCATCCCCGAAGTTGGGAGTACAGCGGACATGATATCTGATGACTTGCCCGCCAACCAGGACTATTTGGATGCGTCTTTTGGAACTGCTGCGGGCCTCCGAGAACTCAGGGATGATGACCTTGAAGATTTTGACATAGAAGAACGGACCGGTCACAGCTCTCCTGTGATGGGTCAGCTCGGTATCGTATCGAGTGTTGGCGGTGAAACAGTTCGCATCCTGAAACCTTTCTCCTTCGTCGAACACTATTTCGACACGATTTCTCCTGATGCAACCCGGGACCCAGACAGGTAAGAGATTGATGGCAATGTATGTATCAGTTGACTTCCATGTAGCCGCAGCGATACTACCCTACGCATTCGGGTTCACAACTCCGATATAGTGCTCTTCTTGCATGATGGGTTCGATTGGCCTCGCACACGCAAAATCATTGAGAAGGAGGTCAAGGAAATGCGCAAGAAGCTCGCACGTATACGACAACTAGTTGCAACCGGACAGACACAAGAACCTTTAGACGAGGCGACCAGCGCGACACTTTTCAATTCGTTTCATATTGGACTCCAACGAGATTTGGAAAGTATGGATCCAGACACGCTCATTGCCGCAATTGATGAAGAACTTGATGATTCTGCTGAAACTGGAACCGAGAGTTCTTGGCAGTCCCTCCATCCCGCTTCTCCAGGTCGACCGCAGACTGTGTCAGCACGTGTGCATGGAAAACGCCTCACCCGATCCAAAGGACCTTCGATTGAGATTCGATTGGAAGGCTTGAACGCAGAGATCGACAATTACCGCCCCGGCGAAACCTTGGTATCACGCACGCTGATCTTGGTCAGGGACCTTGAAATCCTGGATCATATCAAGACATCAACATGGAAGAAATTCCTCACTGATATGCGATCAGATTCACGAGGAAATGTCAGGGAAACTGATTCCAATATGGCACGAGTGGAGTTGTTGAGTGTGCGTCCTTCTCCGTCGCATCCCGCAGAAGAAGCACGACTTCGCGTAAGCATTGAATCATCACCAAGATCTTGATACTAAAACGGCCATCCTCATCCTAGGCAAAAATCCTGCCTCTACGGCTGTATGTTGATCAGGATGCTCTCGACTTCTTCAAGAAGTTCTTCGCCTTTCAAGATCCAGACAGCCCTTCAGCACCAGAGGACGGGGAAAAGAAAGAGGACATTTACTTCCGTAAGCTGTTTCCTTGCATTCGTATCATGCTCACTCACGGGTTTTGGGTGCAGAACACGCTGAAGTTTTCTCTGTGGACATCAAACTGGATTACAAACCTCGACGCGTTGACTACAGAGCATTGCGGGAGGGTAGAACGATAGAGTTGATGAACTTTTTCCATTTCGATGGAGCAGAGATGACATTAAGGCATCTGACTCTGCACGGTGTGCGTTTACTCTTAATTGAGAGCGATAACCAGCTAAAGTGCCTCTAGATCACAGGATGGCCGCGTTTCTTCGATACCTTGAATGACCTCTGGACTCCAGACGTAAAGGCTACACAGCTCGTCGATGTCATATCTGGCGTAGCTCCGATCCGATCTGTAGTCAATGTCGGATCAGGAGTCGCAGACCTCGTCCTACTTCCCATTGCACAATACAAGAAGGACGGACGCATAGTGCGCGGGGTGCAAAAGGGCACCAAGGCCTTCGTCCAGTCTACTGCCATGGAAGCTATCAAACTTGGTGCTCGCCTGGCCACTGGTACACAGGTAATCCTGGAGCAAGCTGAGGACGTATTGGGTGGTCAGTTCAAAGACTCTGTCACCGCAGAGGCCCTTCAAATGCCATACGAGAACGAATATGCTGAAGGCTCGGATGAAGACTTGATTAGTCGTTACGCCGCTCAACCCGCTGGCCTCAAAGAAGGAGTACAGTCGGCTTACCGTAGTTTGCAGAGAAATCTACTCTCCGCTGCTCAGACTATACTTGCAGTACCTATGGAAGTTTACGAGAGATCTGGCGACGAGGTGAGTGGTAGCGGGCTACAGATCCAAATTGACATCCGTCTGATCATCTTCGCGCACAGGGAGCGGTCAGAGCCGTTGTACGCGCAGTTCCAATTGCCGTTTTGAAACCCATGATTGGTGCATCTGAGGCAGTCAGCAAGACCCTTATGGGACTTCATAATACCCTAGACCCCAACATCCGACTCGAGAATGAGGCCAAGTACAAACACCGCTAATTCCTGATTACTTACAACATTGTCTATCTAGCATCAGTTCATTGTGTACATTAAACATTATCCCTTGTATGTTGATGGCTGCCAGTGCTTTTGTTAAAGAAAACAGACTCAGTACTTGATTTATCACTGGCATGATCAACAAGTCCAATGACATGATTACAGGTAGAAACATACAACTAAGTGAATATCTCAGTGCCTTGGTGTAATGACTACATATCCATCATCAAGAGGGCTTGTAATATAAGCCTCTAACAATAGTGTCTGGGCAGCAAGGCTGAAATGATGGCTGTCCTTCAGCATCTTCAATGTGCAGTTGCAGAAAAACTCACTTGAATTGCAATTCTGTGCATCCACATGATTCTTGGATTGCTTGTGCCAACTCTGCAATCAAAACATGGTGATTTCTGTGGTGGTGCATATACTTCATGATGGCCCTTTCAAGTGGTTTGAGAGTAGCATATGGCTGATGCTTTTGTGGTGAAAATGTGCTGGAAAGGATTGGTTGTGAAGCTGGAATGGCATAGGTGATATGGTGCTGGATGGTTGTACTATTGGCATCACTTTGATGGGTTTCATCATCATCCATAGGAATGTCCTCCATATCTTCATTGGATCCATAGTCCTGGTCAGAGTCATAAGTCTGATCAAAGTACATAGGCAGCCTTCTTCCACTAAAAACAACTAGCCCACCTGACTACATTGCTGAGAGAGCATGTTGCTATGAATCACATTCAAAATGTGATACATGACTTGATGATAGCCATGGACTGGATGGATAGAGTTGATCTTCATCCTAGGCCTCCACATTGAATGCTTCTTCTTTGGAATTCCCATGATCTCAACATATGTGTGCTCACTTCAGAAATTCAACAGTTGTTGATATGCATGAGATATATGACAATAGACTTACAAGGCCTTGCACTGAGTGATTTCCTCCTCTTCTGCCTCTGCAGACAGTCCACGTCTGTGAACCAAGCTACTAAGCTCTTTATCACCACATATTCTGCCTGTGCCATCTTCCAGTATGTAAGATGCTTTTGCTGGATTTATCTCTACACTTGCTACATGAGCAACAAGTGTAACCTGTTCAAATATGCTATCAACCACCAGGATCCACAACTTGAATGTACTCACAGCAGCAAAAGTTTTCCCCTCAATTATCAGAGAATTGTTTTCAGAGGACTCTGCTTGAAGTACTTGGAAGATTGTTACAGGACGAAGAATGTCTCCCCAGGCATCATGTGTGGGTGCAACAATATGAGCCATAGCCATAGGCTCATCATCTAGTTGTTGATCAGACATCATCAGTTGAATCCGAGAGGACAAGCAGGAACCCTATGGCAAACTTTTCCTCACATTACATAATCTGAATTTACTTGGATTACAAGACGAGTAGGCAATTCCCTGAATGTGTACCTCGCTCAACAGAGCGTGAAGTGAGATTCATCACCAGTAGAATACACGATCCCATCATCCGTCAATTTGTCGAGGGCATCACTAGATAGTCGGGTTAAGCATGGGTGACAATGTAGAATGACCACATACCTTATTGTCACAGCATTCCCTCCCACCGCGCGGGCGATAGCGCTGACATGAATGCCTTCTGCACTACTTGGTTGGGATTGAATGAAGGCAATTATATCGCGATGCAATTTGGGCAAGTGCGAGAACTGGTCGCTAGAGGCGACTGTCGGTTGGGCTGAATACGCAGTGCTCGGACCAGCCCCGTTCTGACGCGGTGTTGCTTCTTGTCCGGGTCTTGGTGGCTGTGACAAGTTGAGGTTGAGCTGGTGATTGGAAAAGCGTCGAACTTACTGGACCGCGTTCCCATGTCATAGTGACAGTCATAGCTTCTAGAAGATGAAAGTAAATCTCAGCGGGTGAATCAATCTTCCGTATGAGATTTGTGTTGATGTATTTTTTGTTGCCGAATGTCTTTAGACTCCCCAGAACCCGCACGTATGCACCCTCGCTATAAGAATTAACAAAGGGTCGTAAAGGGGATTGCAGGGAGTGAACTCACACAATCCCATTCTTCTCTGATTCATCCTCCATAGAGGAATCAGTCCAATGGCGAGCCTCGATTCGACCAGAGCCATCATCGAGCAGATATTGACTGTTTGTGGCCTGTGCTTGTACTGAGGCAATATACGCGACAACGGTGACCTGGCGATATAATCAGTAGGCTGCACAACCATGTATGATGGCTTCTTACTTGTCCAATTTCTTGGTCATCGAGGACCCAGTCAGCGTCCGTGTGTGCTTGGCTGGCTTGAATGAGCTGGTGGATCGTCATAGGGCGTAGTGAATGCGCAGTTTCACTTTTCTAAATTTCGAGATAAATGAAAATAACCCATAAGGGCAAAAAAGACCAACATACGCGAGCGAATCCTCCTGGGCTACCACCTGTACTGCCGTATGGTGAGCCCGTGGTCATGTAGCCACCGCCTGCTGCTCCACCATAGTAGTTATTGTCGTTGTCTGTATTATTTGAGTAAGTACCAAATCGAATCTCGGCTTCCGCGCTGACCCACATTGGCTCATTGCGGTGTGCGATGGTGGTCGAGGGTCAGATAGGTTTGTTAGTCACCCAGGACGCGTTATGACGCGAAAAGTCACAGTGTCACGTCACGTCACGCAGAGGGTGTTAAGTGTATTGTCTACCGTCGCGTGTCATGATGGAACGTTTTCAGTAACTATACAGATACGATGAGGCATGCGTTGGGTCTATACAAGAATGAGTGGGGCTATCAGATGATGTATGCGGTGATATATTGATTGTCTTATGACTGCCCGTGCGCAGCGTTAAGCTTTGCTATTCCCTTCCCAACCCCTTCAAGCACTTTCTTCCGCGAGTCAACCACACTCTTGGCAATATTCAAAGCAAAGTCGTGGGTGATCTGAAGTTTCATAGGGGTCGTTGTTAAAAACCAGAATGCCTCTCGAAAATGGATGCAGGTACCTGTTTGATAGTCACAGCTGTGGAGGCCTGCACAAATGCTCGACGTTGGTCCATGGAACCCTCAACTTCTCCAACTTTGATTAACGCTGTTGACATTTCCTTCAACACGCAACTGGCTTTCAACCGAACATCCTTAAATTGTGAGACAAGCTGCCGTGCAGTCGCCCATTAGTAGACACAGTCAACGAACTTTGAAGGTTACGACTCACGTTACCAAGTTTGTGAATTTTGACAACGGCGGGAGATTTGAAACGCATCGTCTCGATTGTGAAGAGAATAAAAGCCTAAAACAAAAACATTAGCAAATACACGAACAGCAGCTAAGTCAATGCTTACCTCCTGTGTGATTGTGGCAACGTGCAACAACTCCGATATTGAGCAATTCGACTCTAACAAATGCTTGAAACGAGAGAGCATGGTATCAAAGAATACAGTGAGTAAGCCTGGCGCTTCCTTGATAGATGGTGCGTCCTCATCCTTCTTGGCGTGACCGTTCGCATCACCATTATTAGCTTGGAGGTTAACGCCGCGCAACGGGAACCCGGTCTTCAGTTCTGTTTGTCTGGAGGCCTCTGCTAAGACTACCGCTGGTGGAGGCCGAACATAGTTGTGATGAGGTTCAAGCCAGTCACCAAGGGCAGTGGCCCAGTCAAGCATTTGGGTCTCATCAGAGGTCAACTGAAGACAATGTTAACGATAAGATTGGGTCCTGAGCTAAAACACTGTTACCTCTGTGATTTCTTCTGCCTTCCTCAAGGCGAGTCGCTCTCGCAGGGGTAACTGCACCTCAGGATCTGAGCTTTTCTTCGGCCGATCGCCGACGAGCAACTTCTCTTCAACGATATCATCCAAATCACTAGCATGCTGGAATGCACGGATATAGATCTTCAAAAAACACCACAGCCACCCTTGCTGAAAGGGATGATACCTCAATATTTGGCAACCAAATAACTGTTATAATACTCACACCAGCTGATGTCCCAAACAACAAGCTCTGCTCATTAAAGGTTGGTTTGCATTGGGGTTGATAGTTGGGAATGATGACGAAATCGCGATTGTCGTGGTGAGCTGTATTGCTAATTTGTCAGAATCAATCATGAAAAATCTAGGGAACCCATGTACCGCGGTCAAACATGAATTTCAGTTCGATGAGTTCCATATCTATGATATCGGTGTTTAATGGTTCGTGCGTGAGACGCATGCGGACATGTTCCAATTTAACGACGTCCCTCTGGAGGGAGTTCTCCAGCCTGTTCTCGAAATCGATGAAGTCCGGGATTTGAGTGTACTTCTCCGCGGTGAACGAACGAACAATAAAGTCTGAGGTCTAGACCGACTTAGCGCAAGGCGGTACCACGTGACGGGGAAACAAACCTCTTGAGAGCTCGCTAGGTATATCTGACTCGACTCTAAGCACTCTGAAGGGTATGTAAGGTCCCCAGTGGCAGCAAGCGAAAACGTCAACGCGCGAGTAAGAATAAGATGGGACAGAGTGTCGTTCTGAACTTGCTTGACGTTCATCTGCCGGTAATGCTCCAGGGCGAGTGATGGTGCACCTTTTTTCAAAGAGTTAGCAAGCAATAATCACAGGCCAAACAACGCACCCAAAATGCGGTATATCCGAACAAGCATAATACGCATCTGAAATGACATACGACTCCTAGTCAAACCATATTCCAAAACTATAGCTGCCTGTGAGAGAGCCTCCTCCGAACGGTTGAGGGCCCAGACCATCACAAGAGCATTTGCAGCCAGAAGCACCAGGTCGTCGGCAGGCTGTAGTTCGGTGACTGGGAGGTCTCCGCCGAGTGCGAGGCCTTCCAGGTATTCTTCGAGATACTTCAGCCCGCGAGCGGTCTCAGATTCAACCGTGATTTCCGAATCCACGAGCATGTAGCGCTCGAATTTTCGTACATTAATTAGCCTTTGAAGGTCACCCACGGACGCCTGAGTTAGGACTGGGAATTGAAAAAAGAACTCGTCACCGCGTAATTGCGGATGGTGCTTACGAAGGACGGTTGGTGGTGTGCGAGGAATGCTCTCCACTGGTCAAGCGATGCAGTCTTCAAATCAAGAAAGCCGATCAAGTCCTCGAAGCAACATGCTTTGTCACCAAATTGAGTAAAGTAGTTCTCCATCAAGCCGACAACCACACCGTCATCTGGGGTTAATTTTCAGCGTTTGCAAAGTCAGCGAGCCCTGTATCGAAAAACTAACCGGACAGTGCAAACTTATGGGCGCGATGTTCTAATTCAAGCAGAGCTAAGGGAGCAGCCCGGTTGTTTGTGCCATCCTTATCCGCGACCTCCGCAAGGAATGCACGAGCCTTGGAAACAGTTTCTACACATTCATTTTTGCTCTCTTCCGTGATTTCCCCTTCCCGCTGAGACGAGATTGGGGCAAAACTAGAGTCGAGAATAGACAAAAATTCCAGCCAGTTACGGTCCCTAAAGAAATGATTAGCTCTAGAATAACACAAGTATGGAACGAGACAGACCCATTCAAGATTTTTTGCTGCGCACGCTGTCCTTCTTCCCCGAAAAGACCTCTCCCTCGCCAGATCTCCCGACGAGTCTGATCGCACGCGAGACTGGTCGAGCAGATAGTCTTCCCGATATCACTCTCTAGTAGTGTGTTCGCTTCGTCGTACAACTCCAACTCCTTCAGGATGCTGATGTGCATGTGGAAACGATCCGCAGTCAGGTAGGATGGGGTCGGCGATGAAGTGACCAGCCTATGAGCAAGCTTAAAGAGCAGTGTCTTCATGCCTGGAGCTGTTGACGGATCACTAGCCTGGGAATGGGTGATGTGAGCTTGTGACTGGCTGTACGGACAAGACGAACCTGAAGGATCGCCCCCATCACGCTCCAATACAAGTACCGGTCCTCTTGGAATTGTTTGTGCATTCTTGTTGAGACCTATGAAGACGTACGGCCAGATGTGAAGTCAATATGAACAAGTATCGAAAGAGATACCTGTTGAGCAGACTTCCAGTTCGCGGTGCGCACGTGTGCAAAGAACGTCTGAGCGCCGTACTCCTCGTTCAGAGGTTGTTGTTTGTAGGCCTCCTCAAACATATTGACCATGTCGGTGACTAGGAACGGTGATTAGGACGGTGAAACCGGCAAGGATCAAGGACCTACTCCTTCCGAGACCTTTCAAGACGTGCATCATGGCAGAAATGGTCGGGTCATCCAGGGGTTTGACAGCGAGTACCTCATCGCATAATGCGAGAGATTCTTCTACCTTTTGGGAGCGCACAAGCGCAAGTGCCTTGAGAGACTGATTGTGAAGACATGTAAGTGGAAAGTTGTCGCGAAGCGGAATACGACACGCCTTGACTAGTAAGTTGTTGGGATACTTTTTGAGCAGCTTGTTGCAAGAAACGATTGCCGATTTGTTTGAGCCGGTGTCGAGAGCCTCTGCGATCGAAGTAGTTGACTGGTTAGCAGTAATACCAAAGAAAGGCGAAGCTTGGGACCAACCATAGATGGGACGAATCTGGCGTTCGAGGGTCACTGCGGCAGACATTTCGTGTGGAGGAGAAGTAGAACTGGGGAGAGGAGAAGAGTTTTATTTGCGAGGCTACACGCGGTACACACGAATTTTTAACAGCAAAGTCCTCGACTAACCGAGTTCCGTTACACGGAATTTTTCGGCGGTGATTTGACGGACGTGTTTTTGTGACTGTTGAATAAGCTCACGCTGTTCATGTCGCCTCAAGTGTTGCTTTCACGGTTGGCCGTCGCGTCTTTACGGAATTCGTTTCAACTCGCTGACTCTTTGACAGTGGAATGGACCCCCTGTTGGGCGTGTTCACGGGGTGTTTGGCTTACTACCTCTACGAAACGAATCCTCGCACTGCATTGCCTCCCGATCAACGACTGGGTGCTCTTCTCCAATGGAAGTGGGCCAAGCGGCAACGGGAAACACAAGGGGGAGAATCACCAGACAGAGAAGTAAAAGAATCCTCTGAGTCGTTAGAATCTCGCGGAGGAAATGTAAAAGGAACTGGATAACGGTGCACTAGGAGGGCAGATACTACTTGGCCCAATTAAGAAAGAAATGGTGGTGGTGGTCCGTGCGCGATTGCGAAGGGTATATAACCCCGGGGCAGACAAGTCGAATCCTCATACTTACCTTGATGGCGCGTGCTCCTTCACGTACCTGGGTGTGCGGGCCGTGGGGACCTTCCATAGCACGGCGACCCTGTCCATACAGAGGGTAGTCACGGCTTGTATGGGCTTCGGCTCATGCACTGTCTCAATATTTCCCTGTCCTGCCACGGCCACTCTGGCTGGGCAGGCCATCTTTTTTTTCATTCGTTCCTTGTTCTAACCCTAACCCTATATATTTATACTGAAAAAATTGAATTTAAATTGATTACTTCATCAACATTGTTCGCAGTGTTTCCAACACCGCATGAAAGGTCTGCTGTTCCTCTTCACGCCCTTTTGACACACAAAGTGCAATCCCCACAACAATACTGCGAGGTTCACCTCCGATTGTTAGCCAGAGTAGTGTCGCAATCTGTGCTGCATAAATCGAGTAGAGTGTTTGCATGTGTGCTGATGGCGCACTCCCAAAGATCGGTGTGAGTTGTATGGCTGGAGGGGGGGAAGGGAGAGGTTCTAGTGGATTGAAAACATCGAATGAAGTGTATGCATGCAGATCAGTTGTCGATGGAATGGAAGCTTGGATCTGAGCACCGGTTAGCGACGGTCGTTTGAGAGGAAGTAGATGAGCACACCAAATTGCCAACTTTGCCCAGCTGGGTGACAAACACGAGGATCCGATCCGCAAACGGTTGAACGATGAGTTCTGTGCGCAGATCACCTACAAGTACAGATGTTTGGAGGAACCTGGACATGGCGATGGTACTACTAGTGGGGTTGAGCATAATCATGTGACCCTATAATTACATTACACGAGCCCGTTAGCCGAGCTGTAATGCGACACGAATGTCGACTCCTTCAGACAGTTCTCCTACCAAAAGAAAGATCAATGACGATGGCAAATGCAAAGTAAATTGGTGGGACTTGCATCCTCTCGTCGAGGACCTTCGCAGGTACATCAATGTTTTCGTTGCCTACAAGTTTCCCTACTGACCCTTCGTCACAGACCCGTCGCTTGGTCAAGTTCATCTACCATATTCACCCCGCATCTAACACAGCCCATCGTCATTGGTCGTCTCTTCCCTTCTTCAAAGCAATTCTTGGTGGTATCCCCAGATCCAATTCTCCGTTTACCCGCTTCCTATGGACCACCGACCGTCATCAGCGTATCCCCGAATGACCACTGGCTGTTCGCGTTTTTCCCCAGCTACGAAAGTGACGGTGTCGCTTGCCTCTGGAGTCGTGGGTCTTGTATAGATGCTTGGATAGTCAAAGAATTCTGGCCATTCAGCCGTGGCGCTGGTGTCATAACATGCGCTTGGGCTGGCACTGAACGTGAGGTCCGTCGTCTCGTATTTCACGTCCACACAAGCGCCGTCATTTATTTCGAATAGTGGTCAACCTCTGCAGATGGTTCATCATTTCGTCTCCCATCTCGGGGTCCACTTACACCAGTGTCGAATCCAACTCTCCTGCTCGTGACGCAGGCACACCAACTTCACGTTTGTTACCTCCGTACCTATGTCCCCCCTTTCAAAATGTTGCTCTGTTCTCTGACTCAGCCTTATATCACTGTCGAGGGTCAACCACTCGGAGCGATGCACGACACCCCAGCTGGTCCCAAGACCTCGAGATTATGCGTCCATGCTGCTATTGGATTTATTTATGGCGGTATAAGTTTTCTTTTCTATTTCTTCCACGCCGTCTCACACTGTCGTTGCATCAGAGTCCTCCATTCTGGTTGCCATGAGGTCTAGGAGGTTTCCTACCTCTGATAGCTTGAAACCCACTGCATATACCGATCTCGACCTCGGTATCCCATTAGATATTCCGCAGTCCCAAAATCCATTTTCAGAGGAACGTGTTCCATCATTAGAATGGGGTGCACTAGCGGAAGAACACACAATTGAGCTGTGTGAGGTAAAACTCCGTTTCGATGGAATGTACATGAGTATGATCTCGATTATTGTCGCTTGCGAACGACTCAAACGTGGATTTTGGATTGCTAGGCCTGATAAGTCAACCACTCCCACCTCTTCATCATCCCTTTCCCTGCATGAGCAGCCTCACGTTCGTCTGCTCGCCACCTCCGAAACCCGATCCCTCAGCTTCACCGAGAACCTCACCCAAGAGGGATAAACAACCTATACGTCCAGCAGAACACCCACCAACGTTCCTGGTAGCATCTTTCTTGGACTTCGAAGAATGTAGGTAATTCCATGTGTTTCCAAGGTTCACTGACATCAATCGTCATCCTCTTATCCATTCTGCCATGTAGACAACGCAATACCCAAATCAGCTGTTGTGGCGTATACTCTCGTCCGCGCGCAATCGTCAGCCGCATCGACTAAGACAACTTGGGTAATACTCGTCAAGGTATTTTGATAGTGAACACTAACTCACTTAATCAGTCTATCCACCAGGTCGGAGAACGCTCATTTCTGCCGCATGTTTTGGCGCTCTCGTGTCCAGCATGGGTCTCCACTCATCCCCGGAAGAGGGGTCTGATAGCTTTGCTGGCGGATTCAGGTGGTCCTATGTCCCGACGAAAACAGAATGTGATGGAAGTGGTGGTCGGTAACACTGTCGTTCTGCGATTGTGCGTTGCTATAATGTATAAACTTCGAATCACTGATGTGTTGGTATCGTTCTTGCAGACCCGACCTTGCAGACGACCCCGAATGGGAGCAGTTGCCGATCATGGCATCAGCAGGTAGGGCAGGGACGGATTGTAAGTCCTTCCATGCAGGAAGTACTCCACACACTTAAATTCGTGCATTCCAGTGCCGGTGAATATGGTAACGTCAAAAAATCAAGCGCTTTTGTGCACAATAGCTTTATGCAGAATGTCAATCCATTCTCTCCCCAAGCAACTCACGAAAATATCAGCATCTGGAGGTACATACATTCTACCTCTTGCGTGACATTTTAACCCCATGATTCTTAGATTCAGTTTCGAGAAATATATCACCTCTTTCTGCAGCACTTATTACGTCTCTCCTGTCGCGTAGATCGATAGCGGACATTGCTCATGTCCTTGCTGTGCCTGCGGTGTCGATGGATACCGTTGTGGATGCCTTGAGGGGTGTGTGGTCAGCGTTTGAGATAAATGTACGTGCTGGGCTAGTTGGCGCGTTTAATGTTGCGGATATTCTGGGAACGGCTGTCGAGCTTTATAGGTCAGTTGTTACTCTATCTTCCTTAGCCGTTCGTCACGCCAATTCTCAGAACAAAAGCACGACTTCTCGCAGATGACGACGAGAAAGATTTATCATCGTTGCTTTGGAGGAATGCCCATGACATGTGTTCCATAATAGCTTGCCTTGCTGCGTTCGAAGATTGTAAGGAGCCTGAAGGATATGATCTTGGTAGGACGACATTTTTTCTCGTGGTAGAAACGTTGTGATAATTATTTCCATCCAGAGGCTATTTGGCAGCTCGTTAGTCTTTCGGGATGGGCGGTGAGCTTTCTAGCGAAGCTCGTGAAGGAGTGCCTTTTTGCTGCGGATTTATCCGACCTAACTCCAAGCACGGACGAGTTGCAACTAAAACTCGAACCTGTTGATGACGCAAGCATGCTCTCCCTAGAAGGTATATTCCTCTATATCGTACAGGTGCAATAGGGTAGCTGACCCACTCTAGAAAGTAGACGACCTCTCTCGTCGCCTTTTGATGTACCTATCTTGCTCCACCTCACTCATCCATTTATCCTAACGAATCTTGTTGGGGTGATAGTGCATGTGAATCGGTTTTACCATTCACTTAGTGCACTCACACCCAAAGGAGAAAACTCTCAGATTGCCCGGGATATTCTCATGGATGTTATTAGTTGCTCTGGGCTCGATCTCAGGGGGATAGAAGAGATCTTAAAAGGTGCAATATCCGACGCGAGAAATATTCCTGGTAAGTCAATATAATTCCTTCCTATCGTCAGAAACCACGATGGGATTTTCCACATTAACTCTGCGCAACAGGAGACGATGCGAAGTTGTCTCTATCGAAGTGTCACCCAGTCCCCGCTCAATACCCACTCCTACGAAAAGTCGTACTCGCGCTATATACATCTACCGCTATCGACAAACCGCGTTTGTTTATCAAGGCTGTAGACCTCGTCGATGCATTCAAAAGGTTGACAACCATTGAGCAGTCCGTTAAAGAGCAGGACAGAGACGTCGTTACAAAAGGTGTTTTGATACGGCACAACCCTGGTTTGCTATGCCTCCGGTGCGGGTGTAGGTCAGTGATAGGCGGGGAGGTGAGCGTCGCAGGACATGTCTCGTTGAGGTGGAGAACCTGGGAAAAAATGTGGGCGAACCGTTGTGTTTGTGGAGGAGCTTGGGTCAATGGAAACACATAGGACAGATCTACCTCACTTATTCACTCATCTACGAGCCCTAATATGAGCAAAAACCAATGTCAGCTGCATGTATGTCGCCGCCCGCCATATGGCCGTAAATTCCAACACCTCACCGTCTGTCTCTTTTCTGATTCAAGGATCGCTCGTCTCACTTGAAAGCGGGACCCCTAAATATTCGCGGCTCCCAATCTTGGGCTTTGACTGAATAAAATAAACGAACCTGAATTCTCTACATGCGTACCAAACCTCCTCTGTGCAGAGATATTGACTAAAGATTGTAGACGAACCATGCACTGCGATCCCCCAAGCCCGCAGGTTCTTCTTCCCTTATCATCGTGCCTCTCCTCTCAGCTTTCAAATGATTTTCCCGGGAAAGGTAAATTAGGTTGACTGCTGAGACGACCGCCATGCCAATGGACATTATAATGAACGTGATCGTTGCCTTTGTGTAGTTCGGAGCCGGTGACAGGGAGCCAAGGAGCCAGGTGGCAAGAATACCACCCGCATTGGTCATAATGAAAGCAATAGCGATAGACGTCGCTCGCCTGACGTGCGGTGCGCTGTTGTTGGCCATCCATGTCGACAGTGCAGGCGCAGCACAGTAAGTTCCTGTGATCGAGAGGAAAAGAGATCCATAGCGGACATGTGAAGATTCACTTGCTACAAGTGTGTTATGTAGGAGCATATCCCTGCTGGATCGGCAGAGGCGTACCGTAAAACATGGAAAACCCTATCACTTCCAGGATAGAAAAGAATACAGCTGTCCATCCACGACAGCGGTAACGGTCTGACACAAAGGCAGAGATTATGGAGCCTAATTGAAGTGAGTAGGAGGAGTATCACAAATATAATTGTGCCGAGTTACGCACAGATAAAAGCAGCAGCGAACGGAGGAACACTCATAAGCTGAGCTTGGTTGCCCGCGTAACCAAGACCAGCTACGATCGTCGGTTCGAAACTATTCATCCAAATGAGCGTAAACTATCAAGGTCAGACGTAATGATGAAGAAAGCTCACTAAGCCAAACCATACAGGGTCGTGCCTGGTAGGTGTAGGGAATGAGCACGCGTTAACTGGGAGTGTTCGGACTTACCATTGAAAAATAGGGCAATGGCAAGAAGCCAGGCATGCGGTGACTTTGCTGATTCGGCGACCTCTATCCAGCTGAAGCCGTCTTTTTTATCATCTTGCGATACGGCGCCATCTTCTTTGAGTCTAGATACAACATAGGCCCGCTCTTCTTCTGACAAGAAGCGTGCACTTTCAGGTGAACGAGGAAGCAGGAAAAAGGAGATAATTCCGAAGAGGAAAGTAAAGATTCCTTCCTATTCATTGGGATGAGCAAAACCTCGAGAAGCAGCGTACCCTGCCTACAAGGATGAATATCCAAGCCCAGCCAGGTCTACCACTCTTTCCATTAATCTCATTGATGGCTGCGGCAAGCAAACCAGAAAAGGCACCTGATAATGAAGCTGATGCGAAGAAGGTGGCTACTCTGTCGAGAAGGGTCGACAAAAGATATGCCGAGGTTTATCTGATACTTGCCTTATTTGCAGCCTCTTACGAGGATAAAAGAAAGAGAGATAGAGAACAAGCCCAGGAAAAAGGCCACCTGGACTGATGGTGAATAAAAATCCCTATGAGTGGGTACTGACCAAACCTTCCACCAGCCCCAAAAAGAATCGACAAGCAAGCAATCCAGAATAGTTATGGACAACACCTTCCAGAGTAAATGAGTGAATGATAGATCCGGGTTGACAGCGACAATCTGACCTTGTAAGGTAGAAACAAGACCCCACACAGTGATCATAGCGGGAAGCACAAGATTGGGCCCGATACGCTGGAAAGTGGAGAAATGTAACAAGTCGCACTCTTAGCGATGCTGTGACTGACCTTCAAGAGCAAGTTTGAAGGGAGCTCGGCAGCGATATATGGACTGCGCAGCTCAAAATCGTGCCAAGTGTGGCGAAAGAACAAAGACTTACACGAAAGTGACAGTCAAAGCCACGGAATACTAGACGATGATGAGCCGGAGCAAGGGCGAATCAAGCAGCGCATTCTGACCTACCTCATAGTTAGACATTTCCAAGGACTTCTGCAACCCAGCTAATCGGGCATTTGAGATGTTGCTCCTGTCCTACAGGTCCTCTACAACATGAACAATGAGGCCAGTGAATCTGAAGGCGAAACGTACTAGGAAAGAAAGTAGATAAAACATTGTGCATAATGGGAGAACCCATCTGTCGAGCTTCCTCCAGACAGACGCCTCGAAGGCAACGCGTTCCGTTTCTGAAAACTCGTCGTTCTTGAGTTGATCAAGGTTCTTGGACTCGGACCTGTCTAGAGTGGGAGAGCCGTAGGATGCCTTTGGTTCGCTGATCATGTTGTGGAAGGGGGTCAGAAGAGCAAACGATGTCGGCTCATCTTAACGTACCATACCGACCTTATAAGGTCATGACAGCATGTACCGAGCGGTAAACTAGCGACGGCCCGAGTGTACGTCAGCAGAGATCATATAGTCAGCAAATTCAGTGTCAACTCCAACGCATACCCTACCAGTCTGTATCCCATAGCCTTTCCGATCTCCCGAATTGCTCGACCTCGCTGAGCACCCATATCTCCCGACACTAATAACACAGTGACTCTGGTAAGACCATGGGCCTCCCCGAGCGTGTTCCCTCGCTTCGGAAGTGACGAAAGCAGTGCTCTGCCGAGACATGGCAGGTCGATGATGCTGTAGTGAGGGGACACTTGAAACGATCTGTCAGCTACCACTGTGGTGATACCTGGCACATTCAACTCGGGAAATTACCACTCACGACGAGTCCGTGTCAGTGATATCTTGCATAGCACCATCTGCTAGTGCGATCCACCGAGCACCCGCATGACCTCAGGACCCACAACACTTCGCAGCACTAAACTGCCTGCACCCTCAAGTTTGTCGAAGGCAACGACCCACTGCTCGAGCGTGCCCAAACCCATATCGTCCTCATGCGTGCCCGGAGCCCGCTCACTCTCACTCCCCCGTCCTGGCCCCCCCCTGACCCTCCATGCCTCCACGGAGGGCGCACGCCCCTCACTCATTACCTGCAATACATCGTGCCTTCAGGAACCCACACACTCCTTCGTCCTACAGTGCATACGCAAACTGGGCCCTATTCCGCACCCCGCAGCTTTACCTGTCCTAGCCACTGTTCAACTTGTGTTGCATTCAATGTGTACCCCCTGACGTAGTATGCTGTCCATCCCCATGTGCATGACTCGCTGACATCATGAGTAATGGAAAGCAAGACCTACTTTGTAAAGCGATACAAACGTTCGAATAAATGTAGATACTTGTTTGATTGGTAGTTGTTTCACGCGTACCACCCTGAGTTAGGGTCAGTGTCCCAGCCTCATCCTGCTTTCAGTACCTCCTCCACAACTCCTTACCGGCATGCCCAAAGTAATCCTTCCTCCCTTACCCTTGTCTGGCCTTTTTGCCGTCTCAAAACCCTCGGGTCCAACTTCCATGTCCGTCCTTGAAGACATAAAGCAACTCGTCGGAAACTCACGCCTGTTCGTGGATGCTGGCAAGCTGGCAAACCGGGCCGGAAAGGATAGTAAAAAGAGGAGAAAAGATGTCATCAAAATAGGCCAGGGTGGGACGCTGGATCCACTCGCTGATGGCGTGCTAGGTAAAATCATATCAGCTTTCATCGATTCACATCAGTGACTCCTCCATGACCTTAGTCGTTGGTGTTGGCAAAGGCACCAAACGGCTCTCTGAGTTTCTAGACTGCGTGAAGGTATTCCACTCCCTTGGATTACCCATCGTATTTCGATTTTTCAGCCAGGACGTATAGGAATACAGGACCACTGCCTTGCTGGGCTGCGAAACAGATAGTTATGATTGTCACGGGTCCCGTGTGCGCAACGCTCCGTGGCGTCATGTTACAAAGGAAGCATTAGAGGCGATCCTCGACGAATTCAGAGGCGAGATATGCCAGACACCGCCCATGTTTGTCTCTACTGCTAATTACTCGTTCCCAATTCTTATTCCTCGTTAGATTCTCCGCGCTCAAGATGGATGGCAAGCCGTTGTACGAATATGCCCGCCAGGGCATACCATTGCCTCGGCCCATTGAAACGAGGAAGGTCACCGTTCACTCACTGGATCTTGTCGACTGGAAGGGGAGCCACCACGACTTTCGATGGCCGCAGCAGGAGTTCACCTCAGATCAGAAGGCTGCTCTCAAGACAGCCCTGAAATCTGCCGAGATCAATCGCGTCATACCAGATCAACCTGACGAACATTCTGAGCAGGTCCCAACGGCATTTGTTCTGAGTATGAAAGTCTCCGGAGGCACATATGTTCGCTCAATTGTTCACGATCTCGGTCATGCGCTTGGTTCTGCTGCGCACGTGGTCACCTTGACCCGGTCTCGGCAGGGAAGGTTCACCCTGGACCCCAGAACGGGGGAAGACAAATCATGTGTGCCATGGAATGTTTTCGAGAAAGCATTGGAAGACGAGGGTGAGCGAGGCGAAGACGGTTGGAAGCCGTGGGAGAGAGAGGTTCTTGATCGATTGGAGATTGTCGACGCACAGAAACAGTAAACTGCTAACGACGCGTCTACCCAGGTGTACGTTCCGTCAACTGTACTCAGGACAGACTCATGAGATATCCTCCTTTCTCAGAAACATCACGGTAGTCCGGGTAGCGGTCGCCGGCCGGTGCGGGCCGCGAGAATTCCAACAGCTGTTAAGGATACTAGTGTACACCGTGCATTTTCGAGTCTCCACCACCCACTGCATATTCATTAGAATTTCAGTTTGGACGTCTCTAACGGGCCACCGTAAGTAACAATTCGGTATTACGGAACCAATGATGGACCAGCCTCCACAGCGAGGTGTTGTGGACCCGTGGTACATGCGGACCGGTCTGTAGTGAGACCGGTCCGCTCGCCGGAACCATCTGGGGAAGGGAGCTCATATTAAAACCCCTTATATACCTGTTGCGGGCTGTTTTGAATCATCCCATCCTTTACTCGTTTCAAGCATGGCAGCTTGTGGAACCAATGACCAGAGTCATGCCACTGTAACCCGCCTATTGAGTCCTGGCATCTACGCTCCTATTCCAACGTTTTTTCAACTAGAATCCGAAGACCTTGGTTAGTGGTACTGATCAGACGCTGATAACGCGTTACTAAGGGGAAGAAATAGATCTCGTTGCATTCGAGAAACATGTTCTCCGAACAGCTTCAGCCGGCGTGCGACCGCTGTTGTCGGGTTCCATGAGCGAAGCCATTCATTTGTCGCACGCCGAGCGGTCGATCTTAATCAAGACTGCAAGGAAGGTTTTGGACAACGCAGGTTTAGCCAAGGTGCCGATCATCTCTGGAATTGGCGCTGGTAGCACGCGAGAGTGCATTGAGTTGGCAAACGAAGCAGCTGACGCTGGGGCGGACTGCTCTATTGCCATTTGTAGTGGATACTTTGCTGGGGCACTCGTTGGGAACAAGAAAGCGCTCAAGGCTTTTTGGACGGAGATCAGCCAAAAGAGCCCAATACCCGTCATGATCTATAACTGTGAGCGCAGTGCCCGTATATATGACAGATTACTGACTTGTTCATCTTGGATTAGATCCTGGAGCTTCTGGGGGGATCAACCTAGATTCTGATCTTATCACTGAGCTTGCCGAAGAGTGTCCCAATCTAGCTGGTATTAAACTTACGTGTGTTCATAAAGCCAATATGTGCGACTGCCCCTGCTAAAAGTTCTCGTTTATAGGTGTGGCGATGTAGGAAAGCTAACACGCATCGCTGCCACTGTTTCCGACCCCGCTTTTTCTTCAGGCCACCCGCGGAAGAACAAGGATCCATTCCTTGTCCTCGGCGGATTTACCGACTTCCTCCTTCCAGGTGCATATGCCAACGGCCACGGTGCCATCACAGGTCTTGCGAACGTCGCACCGGTAAGTGGAGCAAATGCTTTGCAACAGTCGTGTTGATGGCATCGCTGTCGCAACAGCATACGATAGTCAAACTATTCCAATTAAGTGAGGGATCCAAGACTGATCCAAGGCTTCTAGGCGAAGCACAAAGATTGCAAGGAATTGTCGCACGAGCGGATGCTACAATCGCAAAATCTTCTATAGCTGGTACTAAGTTTTTGCTAGACAAGCTTTACGAATACGGAGGAAATCCTCGGCGGCCACTTCCTCCCATTGATCCTGCAGCAGGCGAGGCCCTGTGGGAACATCCACACACTCAGGCGCTTGTGGCAGTGGAGCGCGAGCTTGCAAAGGCCATCCCTCCGTCTGCATGAGCTGAGAATGTTGAGAAATGTGTACATATGAGACAATGTTGTATATCACGAGTGCAAAACAAGTCACATACACCATTCAGCAGTCCGACTCCACGAGTTACTCCGATGCGCGGAGAAACGCACCGGCAATTCCGTACGTTTCATGAGCGGTCCGCCGTTGTATGATTGTGAGATTCGGTGGCCGAAATGCCTACACGAGTTGCATGAGATGACCGGGGAATGTCGGCTAGATCATCTAACTGAGTGGGGAAGTCGGGGTAAAAGTAATCATGCCAAACAACCAAATCGGTTAGTTTTATGTAACGTGGCAGTTGCACCCAAGTAGTCTTGAGCAGTCCTGCGAATAATTGCATCTTGAACCACGACCATGTCCATGTCGGCCTGCAGGCCGTCCACGACGACCAAGCGCTACCGGTCGTTGGGCAGCGTAGCGTTCAAACCGCTAATTTCAGGTCAGACTGATCGACGAGTAAACTTCTCGTCAAGTTATTCACTGCATGCGACAATCATATTTACAGGCATCCGGTCATTCCACTGGTCTATATACCGTAGAAATCAATCATCATCGTCGGCTCCAGAGACAAGGAAGGATTCTGGTGCATGTCATGGCTTGCGTTACCTCGCATGAGCTGATATGTAGCCTCTCGTTTTCCCAGGCACTCCTTACTCTTCTCTCACCGTCGGCGCACCAAGAGAGACATATCCGAACGAACGTCGTGTATCTCTTACCCCTCAGAACGTCGCTCTGCTGAAGAAGAAAGGCTTCAGCAGTGTTCTGGTTGAAAGAAATGCCGGTGCTGCCGCTCAATTCTTAGACGGAGAATATGCCAAGGCCGGAGCTACCTTGGTATCCAAAGAAGAACTCTACAAGAAGACGGACATTTTACTGAAAGTGCGACCTCCTTCACAAGATGAGGAGGTTACCGCCTTGAAAGAAGGTAGTACTGTCATTTCTTTTCTATACCCGGCGCAGAACAAGTCGCTTGTCGAGAAGTTGGCCTCACGTAACGTAAACACATTTGCCATGGACATGATTCCACGCATTTCGCGTGCACAAACGTTCGATGCCTTGAGGTGAGCCTAAAGATCACGTCCAGCATTCATAGTTAATGCTCTCGGGTCAGTTCTATGGCCAATATTGCAGGCTACAAAGCTGTTTTGGAGGCTTCCAACCACTTTGGTCGATATCTTACCGGACAGGTCACGGCAGCTGGGTGAGTGCATGTCTGTACGGTAATAAGCATTTTCTAATCCTTTTGTTACAGAAAGGTAGGCGCGCGTTGTTTTCTAGGCCACTTTCACGCGTCTTACGCGTTTATAAGGTTCCCCCTGGCAAAGTTCTCATTATTGGCGCTGGCGTAGCCGGACTTAGTGCTATTGCTACGGTCTGTCTTTCTGACCCGAAGATTCCAGGGGTAAACAAGCTGACTGTTAACAGGCCCGTCGACTTGGTGCTATTGTTCGAGGTTTTGACACTCGCTCAGCTGCGCGTGAACAAGTTCAATCTCTTGGGGCCGAGTTTCTTGAAGTCACTGTCCAGGAGGAAGGTGGTGGAGCAGGAGGTTACGCCAAGGAAATGTCTAAAGAATTTATCGAAGCAGAGATGGCGCTTTTCATGGAACAATGCAAAGAGGTCGACATCGTCATAACAACTGCTCTTATTCCTGGCAAGCCCGCTCCCAAGCTAATCACGAACGAGGTCAGTGGATGGTCATTAATCGAGCTATCTAAACTCAATTTTGCTTGTAGATGGTTGCGGCAATGAAGCAGGGTTCAGTTATTGTTGATGTATGTTGTGTCGGATTTGCGAGATCTGAAAATTCATCTTCTTGTTCAAGATGGCAGCCGAAGCAGGAGGCAACTGTCAGGCTACCGTGCCCGGGGAATTGGTTGTCGAGAATGGAGTCACTATCATCGGTAATACGACCCTCTTTGGAGATGAGTTAGAGACTGATTTACTTGTGCAGGTTATACTGACCTCCCTTCGCGACTGCCAACGCAGTCATCGACCCTATATTCGAATAACATCACCAAGTTTCTTTTGTCCATCGGTGAAGGGAACAATTACGACATTGACCTGAGCGACGAAGTAGTCCGAGGTTCAATTGTGGTTCACGAAGGTAAACAAATACCACCAGCTCCTCGTCCAGCTCCTCCCCCAGCTCCAACTCCAACTCCCAAGGTGGAGGAAGTACAAGCAAAAGCCATCACTCCATGGCAAAAGGTCACTCGTGAAGTTGCTACCGTTACCGCGGGAATGGGATCAACGATTGTTCTTGGGAAGCTGACCGGGGCTGCCTTTATGAGCAACTTTTTTACCTTTGGGTTAGCGGGTCTGGTTGGGTACCGTGTCGTTTGGGGTGTGGCTCCTGCTCTACACTCGCCTCTGATGTCAGTTACAAACGCGATATCTGGTTAGTCCACTCATATTTCGATCGTCTCTTCGATTGTAACAAGATTTGTAGGAATGGTTGGAGTCGGGGGCTTGTTTGTGATGGGTGGAGGTTACTTTCCAGAGACCATTCCTCAGGTACTCGGTGCTCTATCGGTTCTTCTTGCCAGTGTGAATGTTGCGGGGGGCTTCGTCATCACCAAGCGCATGCTCAATATGTTCAAGAGTAAGTTCATAGCCAAGGAATTCGAGCTGCAGCTTACGTATTACAGGACCAAGTGATCCACCAGAATATTCGTGGTTGTACGGAGTTCCCGCAGTTGTGTTCACAGGAGGCTTCCTAGCCGCAGCGAGCACTGGGATGGCTGGTCTTGTCCAAGCAGGCTACCTGACTAGCAGTCTACTCTGCATTGGTGAGTGGCTCGGTCGCAATTTTTTTTCTCAGTTAGATGTGACTTTTCCAAGGCTCGCTATCTGGACTGTCCTCACAAACCACGGCGCGACAAGGCAATGCTCTTGGTATCCTCGGCGTAGGCTCTGGAATTCTCGCATCATTGTTAGCTGTTGGCTTCCCTCCGGAGCTCTTAGCGCAATTTGCTGGAGTTGCCACTGTTGGTGCTACAATTGGTGCCATCATCGGTCGGCGCATCACAGCCACAGAGCTTCCCCAGATGGTTGCAGCTTTGCACTCTGTCGTTGGTCTTGCAGCTGTGTTTACCTCCATCGGCAGTGTACTCTCCGATCCATCGCACCTTTCTGTACTCCACCAAGTGACAGCCTACCTTGGAGTCGTGATTGGGGGTATCACATTCACCGGTTCTATTGTAGCCTTTTTAAAATTGGCTGGGAAGATGGGCTCGAGACCATTAATGATGCCAGGGAGACACCTTATCAATTCTGGGCTTCTCGGTGCTAATGCACTGACGATGGCTGCCTTTGTGACTGCTGCACCAACAGTACCTCTTGTTGCTGCAGGTTACCTTGGTGTAAGCACAGCTCTCAGCTTTATCAAGGGTTTTACGACGACCGCAGCTATTGGAGGGGCCGATATGCGTGAGTGTTGATCATAGCCGCGGTCTCGATTTAACTCATGCCGGACATTCTGTTAGCCGTCGTTATCACTGTCTTGAATGCGTATTCGGGCTTCGCACTTGTTGCGGAAGGTTTCATGTTGGATAACCCGCTGCTTACGACCGTCGGTTCACTGATTGGTGTCAGCGGTTCTATTCTTTCATACATCATGGTGCGCAAAATAAGTTGCTTCCACTCTTGTCGCCATGCTCACCAGCATCCAGTGTGTGGCCATGAACAGGTCCTTGACCAATGTTCTGTTTGGTGGCATTGGCACAGTCGCGCCATCGGAAGCCACCAAGATCGAGGGCACAGTCACCAAGACCACTGTGGATGATACAGTAGAAGCGCTTGCCAATGCTGACAGTGTTATTTTGGTAACTTGTTCCCTCTGTTTCTCATCTTGATCTCACCTGTTCTCTTTAGGTTGTCGGATACGGTATGGCTGTGGCCAAAGCTCAGTATGCTATCTCGGAAATCTGCTCAATGCTCCGTGCAAAGGGTATCAATGTGCGCTTTGCCATTCACCCTGTGGCAGGTCGCATGCCCGGTCAATGTAATGTGCTTCTGGCGGAGGCATCGGTACCATATGACAGTGAGTGATCATGTGAATTTATCCATCCCTGATAGCTGATCCATATTTAGTCGTCTTGGAGATGGACGAAATTAATGACGACTTTGGTGAGACGGACGTCACGCTTGTGATAGGGGCAAACGATACCGTGAACCCCATTTCCCTGGAGCCTGGTTCACCAATAGCGGGTATGCCTGTTCTTCATGCATGGAAGAGCAAGCAAGTCGTCGTGATGAAGAGAGGCATGTCAAGTGGTTATGGTATATGTGATCTGTACTGGTACTGCGTATGTACTGACAATTTTTTTTCCTAGCTGACGTTCCAAACCCCATGTTTTACATGCCGAACACAAAGATGTTGTTCGGTGATGCAAAGGATACCTGTGATGGTGCGTGTTTGCCCTCCCTCCGTTGTCCCCTCTTTTCACTTAGGACGATAATCCCAGCTATCAAGAGGGGTCTTGAATCACGCGACTAAGGCCACAACAACCCCGGAACACCTTGTTGTAAATGATGTATATTCACTCGTTTGTAGAATTATTACCAGCCAGTGCTGTGCGTGCTTTGCTACCAATCCAATGCACTGTTGGATTATAGATGTTTTGCTCTTCAACTAAGTACCAACGGGACGCTCAGACTCGGTGGAAATTGCTTGTGGAATATAGTAGTGTATATATCACATTGTTATATCGTAACTTCGCTAGGGCAAACACTGCTATCAGGGGCAGCTCGAGTATGAGGAAACACCGTAACGTCGGAATACGAAGACGGCCTATATCATATACGAAAGCTCCAAGTCCAGATTATTGAGTCCAAATCTAAGACGATTAAACAACGTCCAAAAGGAAAGGCGTACACAAGTATGTCGTAAGCGTTCAGATGACCTCTCCTCGATATCACAAGCGAAGAAGTCCCCCCCAAAACCCGCATGCCACATTCATTGAGAATTCGATGCTTCCAGAAGCTATCACGTTTTTACAATCGAATATCCCAATCGAGATGAGCTTGGACTGCGGATGGGCTGGTTATACAACCAAGTAGCGATGAGGACGATGACGGAACCAAGAATGAAGGTGACCGTGATTTGAAAGTCGAAGAGCGCCACAGACGCCAGGAATGATATGACAATGCTGAGACTCGTCGCGAAACCTTTGAGGATGTTGTCAGAGTATTTGATGACCATGGCAGTCACCAGGCCGCCCAGAACCTGAATTGCAACGGTGGCCCAGGCCCAGGCACCAAAGTTTTGGAAGAGCGACTGGAAAAGCCCTGACTGCGAATACTCGGTGATGAGGATAGGTACGAGTGCGGGGAGTAGAGAGAATGCGGAGAGCTGGACATTGCGTATCCAGAGGTCCGATTGGGAGTTCTTCAACACCATTTCGAAATAGACGCCTGCGAGGCCTGAGGTAAAGCAGGCCGCCACGACAGCGAGAAAACCCTTGAGAGCGTTCATCGAAGTACCCTGGAATAGCAGAGAAGCCGACTTGGCTGAATCACCCGTCCCGGTCTGAATCTGCACGACGCCTACTCCAATAGCAAGGAAGAAGAGTGCTACCCACTGACTAGCGCTGAGCTGTTTTCGGAGCAGGAGAACAGAGAATGCCGCTGTTGTGAGAATCTTCATTTGATAGCTGACCTGGAAGGTAGCGGCTTCCAGGTTTGTGGCTGCGACATATTGCAAGTTGTTCTGGATGACTGGGGTAGGAAGGGGACAAAATGAAAAAGGTCGTAGATGGCAAGTGAGGAACTACGCACCATATAGGATGGCGGGTATGGACAATTTCCAGCAGTCTGGGCTGAAGACCTCCCTGCCTAGTCTACGTATACGGAGAAATGTCCTGGAGGAATTCCAGAAGCGGCTAGTAGCGAGACCCAGCTGGGGGGTGTCGGGGACGTAAGGGTCTATTTGACTGAAGGCAATCGCGAGGGATATGGAGCCTTTTAAGAGTTCGTTGAGTAGAACGGCGGCTGGCGCGGAATATGACTGGGAAGGAGGGATAGAGACGCGAGAATAGTGCATTATTATCGTTAGGAGGGAGTTTTGTACGGCGAGCGTGATGAGACTGGCGTCAAGGAAATGAAGCGTTCCATGCGTGAGCTGTATCGGTAGAGACTCACGATATGTATTTCAAAGGGACGCCGCAGAGAGCAGGGACTGGCGGTGCGTCTGGCAAGAGACCAAGCTCCTCGAATTCGAGCTGGCCATTGGTGTCCTTTGCGGTGTCTTGCTGAGACATGGGAGTGGGGGTATAAGCAAGGTGGGGGGTATGTGACGAAGTTGCTACTCGTGCGCAGTTGGTTTTCTCCGCAGCACGTCCTGCCAAGACTAGTACAAATCAAATAAAGTACAGAAACTTATGAATAACCATATGACAGGCCCCTGCTCTTGCGATCTCCATCATACAGCCCGTAGATGCTGTACGTCGGACTGTGATAGTCTGCATACCCTTCCGGGTCTGCGTGTTGCATCGCCATCTGCGCCAGCGACGGAATCGGTGGTGGCGACGGCACTCGCGGTGGCTTGTCTTCCACCCTCCTCTTCTTCCCCTCTTGTCCCTCTCGCGCTCGAGCAGCCTCGCAGGGTCGTATGTTCACCAGCGACGCCGTAGACTTGGACGCCGCAAAGTCCACCATCATCAAGCTCCCCAGTGCCGCCGCATCAGATGGAGGGCTATCACACTGGGAACTCGCCTTCGGAACTGGCTTTTTTTGACTACGTCCTGTGAATGTCACCTTTTTCGCTTCTCCGATCACACTCATGGAGTCGTCAGGATACAACGTTGGCTGTGGAGACGGTGGAATCGCCGATGTTAGACCGAGGGTCGAGGTTAAGTCCCTTCCCCGTCCAGTATCTCTTCCCTCCTCCCTATTTCGCTCCGCTTGCATCCCATGGTGCCCATGTTCAAGATCCTGTTTACCATAGTTTATTGCGGCAGCCGAGGCCCGAGGATATGAGCCTGGCGTGTAGTACGTCGATTTAATTCGAGCCCGCCCGCCGTTCGACTGCCCCCTGTTGTAAGATGCAGTTGGTGGTGAAGTGAGCTCCATTCCACCATACGCAAAGCTTTGTGACCGCCTGACCGCTGCGGCGTCCTTGGCACTTCCAGGTGCTATCATACTTGTTCTGTTGCGCGATCCCAGCATCCTGTCCTTGTATTTTGGTACTACGACATTTCCTGGTTCGTTGTGCGTAACACCGTCTATCGCAACGCCAACGTCCGCTCCAACTTGCGAATACCCACCAGGTGAGCTCGGATAGAGAGACATCGATACCGTAGACAGCCTGGATACCGCACGAGTGATTGCGTTCTGGACTGGCTGCAAAGGAACTGCATTCTTGGTCTTCGAGACAGCATTCGAGCTACCGTAGCCAATGAATGGATACTGTCCTTGATGCTGTCCTTGAGCATATGTCGTGTCCTTGTCAACTACACCAAGGCCACCTTGCTGAGTGGTTTGATTAACAGTCGGCAGTTGATCCTGAGAACTCGACCGAGTCACTGTCACCATTGGGGCAGGTTTGGGGATTCCGGAGTTGTACTGGGTCCATGTCCAAAGCCCAGTATTTCCTTTCACGTTGCGGGCTTGGAGGGTAGGGGACGAGCGTTCCTTACCCCCAAATATCGGGGACCCTTCGCTTTCCGCCTTGTCGTCCGGAAAAGTCCCATCATGAAGAATGGGTAGGGAAGGAGTAGGAGTCCTTCGCCGGCGGGGACGCTTAATGAGCTTGGCCAGGACGACCACGATAAAGAGTGTGAGGCCGCCGCCGACTGCGAGTGCAATAATCGCTGTAGTAGACAAATGGGCGATATTTTCCTGAGGACTGCGATTGGGCGAACCGCTACCAGCTGTGATGGTCGCCACAGGTCGGGCGGTCAGCATTGTATGGACTACCAAAGATGAGTGAGCAGCTGCCTCTTCAATCTCGGTGAGGTTTAGCGTCTTCAAAGAGGGCAGTGGCACAAAAGCTGATTTCGATGGCGCATGTGAACGACTCGGGGAAGCTTTCAATGTGACAGAGATCTCAGAGGATAGAACAGGGGATATAACGAGCGTGGTTGTATCTGCTGACGGTGGCGGTAGGCCTGTATCTGGGATGGGTGCCGGGACGTTGGTGATCTCGTGCACACTGTAGTCATGGTGAGGCCCCACCGGTGGTTGAGATGCCGGTGGTAGCTTGGGGTGAGAGTAAGGATGTGGGCGCGCTGGATCGGCCTCGGTGTTTTCTGGGTCTTCCGTGGAGCTAGATATCAGCTTCTCAGTGTCATCTGCGAACTCGACGGATGCTCGTAGGGATATCTTGCGCGCGGGAAGCCTTCGCGTAGTCTTGCGAGGCCTGTGTGACATTATTTACGTTTCGATAAGCGTCCGGCGCCAACTGAAAGGAGCGACTGGAGTAGTGACAGAGCGAAGAATGAACAAGGGGACACGTGCTGACCCGAGCGCGTCGAACATCACGTGAATTGATTTTGTGCACGTGGTGGTTCAAAACGCGTTTCAATAGGACTACGCGAGATGGCCCTGACTCGCTTGAGCGATCTCCATCTTGTCCCTCTGCGTTGAACCAGCGTGTGTGGAAGCTGAGCGGGGGTGGTTGCATGAGCTGAGCACTGAATTCTGAGTCGTTACGGCGTGACGAGCAAGATTGTCGATGGACAGGCACGTCTCTCTCGTATCTCGGAATCGAGTTCTCCAAAAACCTGACACACGCCCGCGGCCAACATACTTTGTAGTGATCCTCCTGTATCTCAGTCAACCCAGCTTTTACAACATGCGTTGGCACCTGCTCCGCAAAGTCAGGAACACAGCAGGGATTGGGATCTAGCCCCGCCAAACGCCGGCAATACACCAATAGACTTTTCCTTGGATTCCAGGATAATCCAGACCCGACCAGTAACACCTCGTTACCATCTGCAACTTGAGGTTTCGTTTTTGCAGAGTCCGGAAGGTAGTAACGAATGTGTGCTAGCCGAAGATTCTCAGAAAGAAAAGCATCGCAGAGAACAGCCCGGAACATGTCACATACTAGCTTCGCCCGCCCTGTCAAAAAATGACCCAACTGAATTGGGGTCAGGTTCGGCACCTTTTCATCAATACGGGGATAGTCCACTCACGGCATCCGCTGGAAAGGTAATCGGTGAGCCACTCTTTGTGTCCTCCCGTAATCCTTGCTTTCAGATAATAACCTGTTGGTCTCTAGGCACATCCTTTCAGTCTCCTCCCACCATTGCTACACGAGTCCTTCCTCTCTCTCGATCAACAACGTCCATGCCCGTCGGGAACAAGCAGTTCCGCCGTTCTCCTTCTTTTCCCTCCCAAGATTCGTTTGGTGGCCCCGTCTCGCAGGATCCGGCAGAACTATATCTTGCGTCAGCGAAGCAATTCAATGTGCCACTCTCCGACCTTGGAGAAACGCCA
This sequence comes from Boletus rubescentipes, assembly GCA_038092775.1. NCBI lineage: Eukaryota > Fungi > Basidiomycota > Agaricomycetes > Boletales > Boletaceae > Boletus > Boletus rubescentipes. The sequence continues at coordinate 56,820 of JBBPRA010000018.1, forward strand.
ACCCAGGAGGTCGTTCATTCTCCCACAGATTCCCGCAGGACGCTCCCGGATGCCAGCGAGCACAAAGAATTCCTTGAGGCTGCTATGCGCAAGTATGAAGCACAAAGGGCAAACAGAGCCACCGCAAATCGTGGGATCAATATTCTCGTGGCTGCCACTCCCAGCAGTTCGGGTGAATCTTCGAGCATGTCACAGCACAAAGACGACGATTTCTCTTTTCACAATCATCCCCCCGAATTCTTTGGTCAAGAGTCGAGGTTCGAGTTTAATGGGTCGTCGTCTTTTGATAAGATGCTCGACCGGGACCTCGCTGACGCTCCAGATCCAACTCCGGACCCCTCACCGCCCGAGGAGATCCAAGCAACGCAGGCCGACGGGACTATTGGTTTCGAGCCGACTGTCAAAGACGACATCCCCACTACGCCGCCATGGAGTAGCAAGCAGCGTTCTCCACCCTTTGAGTGGATTGCTCCCACCCCTAGTGCGGCTGTCGCATCCAGCAATCCCAGGAGTTTGTTGAGAATGGTGCATCCGGGGAATCGGTATCGGATCGAGAAGATGCGCAACTTGGCGGGAGCTGTAGAGCCCCCTTCAATCGTCACCATGGGAGCAGAGACGCAACGTTCTCGCATGGAAGAAACGCAGCCTTGCCACGTCGATGAATCGACTTACTCAGATGTTCCGCCGACTCGACCACTACCTCACCAAACTATGACGACCAGTTCTCGCCCAACTGCACATCGACCTCGGGGAGAGAACGAGGACGATGAACCTGGGGATGCGCTGGACATTGTCCCCGATTCTGAACCTCTTCGAGCTGGCTCCAGCACTCAGACACCTAGCCGGTATGCTGTGGGGCAAAGTTCTCCCAAGAAACTTTTCCGTCCTTTTAGTCCGGTTCCCGAGCACGGATCCGGGGACCTTGTCCCTGATTCCCTGGAAGTCGAAGAGAGCGAAGCTGATGTTCCGCTGGTCATTGAAGCGGCTTCCAGAAACGCAAAATTATCCCTGGTCCCTACAGAAGACGTGGCTGTTCACGGTAGAAAGACGAGGATTGCTTCTACTGTTCCTGCAAAGGTGATTTGCTTCATTCGTTCCATGACCTTAGGCCCCGACTGATGCCGTCATTGCCTCGGTAGGTTCTATTACCTGCTCTTGAAAAACAATCTCGAAAACCTACTTCGTCATCGACGAAAGGAAAGAATCCCAGAGTAAAACCTTCAAAAACGGAGCCCACAGAGGTCCCAACATCACTTCCAGAGCAAGATCTACACGGCCAACCATCCTCTTCCGGCCAGCCTCCTCCCAAGAAGAAACACTCGGAACCATCGCGTGCGCGGCCCGCTTCCAAGTGTCTTCCCGCGACCGAGCCTGTTGTTGGGAAGAAACGTCCCCACAAATCCGATACCGAGAGCTCAGAAGGCTCGACACGCCACCTCACTGAGGATGAGGGTACCATGCATCGCAAAGTTCAGAAAGAGGAAGAAGAGGAGACCGAGTCAGCAGATGATCAAGATGTTGACTCGCCGCCACCGCCACCTCCGAAACCTGATAATTCACGAAAGAAGAGAAGATGCGCTGAGGACGTAAATCCAACTCGTGGAACGTCGAAGGCTTCGACTTCGACTTCGACCCGCAACAAGCGGTCAGAAACTCCTGCAGTTGCTACGCGCTCGGTCAAGAGGTTACGTTCCGGGGTATCGTCCACCCGTGGACTCACAGCAGAGCCGGCTACACGAGTTTTCGCGTTGTGGAAACAAGATGGTCATTTTTACTCAGGTGTTGTCTACTCCCGCGCATCGAAGAACAAACATTTAGTCAAGTTTGATGATGGGACGGAAGATGAAGTCGAACTCAAAAATATACGTCGGCGAGAGCTTCTAGTCGGAGATAGAGTTATCACCATTCAGGACAACATCAAAGGCGTGGTTGGCGATGTTAGCCATGCGGATTCTCATAACTGGTTTATGTTGGAGATCGATAACGGGGAGGCAGTATCGACTCGTCGAGTCAATTTCGGTGACATCCGCATTGCGAATCGGACAGTTCAAAGCCAGTGGAAGGAGCGCATGGTCGCTCCGGAAGATATTGTCACTGTGATCAGACCAAAGCCACTCAGTGACACAACTCCATCCAAGCAATCGGTGATCAGCACGACCACAGGCAAAGCTCAGCGGGAGTTGGTCAAGACGGGCTTCGTAGTCACTATCAATCCCAAGAATGAGGAGCCCATTCAGACGAAAGACAAGGCGATGCGGGCCATCAAACAACTTGGAGGGCTGGTGATTGAAGATTGGTCTAGTGTATTCACCATGGAGGGCAAACATAGCCAATCTAACAAGCGATGGGTTGCGACCCCGCAAGATTTTCGTTGGAAGTCGGAAGTAAACCTGGACCGTGTCTTCCTTCTATCTGACGACGCCCATCAGAAGCCCAAATTTCTCCTGGCGCTTGCGTTAGGGATTCCCTGTCTCACGTTCGACTGGTTGACAAAAGAGGACAAGTTCTCATCGGTATGTTTTCGGCGTCTTTCAGGATATGACATTGAATTAAGTACATGTCTGACAGGACTGGCAACCGTTCCTTCTTCCAGCGGGGTATTCTGATGCACTCGGTGCCAGAATCTCCCAGCTCGTTGATCTCGACTGGGGGAATTGTACTGAACACCTCACGGACATTATGGCCAGTCGAGTTCCAATCAAGCTATTCTCGCAGAAAACGGTGTTGTGCATTGGTGCAGATTTGGTTCCTCTTCCCCCGAGAAAAGTACGTCTGCTAAATTTAACTTGAATGCAGAAACTGATGCCAAATGTTGCAGAATGCGTCAGAAGAAGCCAGTCGATATGTTCCCTGGATCATTCTATGTATGGGCGCAGCCAAGGTCGAAGCAGTTACCGATACAAAACAAGTGTCTCCTGGTCACATGAAAACTTTTGACTATATCATTGTCAAGGAACGAAACACTCTCGGGTCTGTCAAGCTGGGTGGCGACGTCGTTGTAGGGGATGTTGAATGGGTAAAAAACTGCCTCGTCTCGTCGCGATTATCCCCTCCCGAATTGGACTAACATCCTTCCCTCGTAATATTATCTACAAGGCATTGATTTCCCCTACCATCTGTGCTACTCTTGATTGATTGTGACTGGGTATGGCCGCTTGTTAATTGTAGTGTACTTACATTTTGTCGAAGTTCATAGTAGAGATGAGTGAATATCAGAAATGGAAGTTCTTTCCCATCGGCTATCAGAGTCGCGTTTGGGATGCCAGCACAAAGTCGCGGTTGGTCTTGACTATTCGCATGGACGGTCCGCAAGAGTACGAAGTCGGTCAGTGTTCCTTTTCTTTGTACACCCCTTCAGCATTCATACCGACTTCCGTGTGCAGAGTCTGTCACAAGGGCTCGTGTTCACGACAAGAAAGGCAAGAAAATTACTTGGGTACCATCTACTTCAAGTCTTCAGGACTTTACTCGTACTAAACCAAGCTTTGTAGAAATACTACGTCAAGGTTCGTAGGTATTGACATCTCACTCACCACCCACTTATCAGTCGCCTTGTAGTGGAAAGGGTACGACTGGGATGAAAGCACGTATGTTACTTCCAAGAACCCATTGGTGCCCTGACCAATCCATTCGAGCCCAGTTGGGAACCTACAGATTCGTTTCAAGGTGGTTCTGAACACATTCTAGAGTCCTTTTGGGAACGCATAGACACCGGTGGCAGAGATATTTCTGACGCTACTGCTTTCAAGAAGGGAGAAGAATTGCTCCTCTCTGGACCTCCAGGTATATCCACACCCCAGTTTTTTTCATTGCATCGTATAACTGACACAGCTGTTAGGAAGAAAGGGTCCAAAGCGAAAGACAAGCGTAGTGAAGATTCAAGCATCACCTTCAAAGGATGTTCCAAGTGTAACCATCTCAGCGCCACCATTGGCCGCTCGAAAACGTCGACGGGTGGAGATCACCGCGGATGATGAATGGGGGTACTCGAAGCGCGAGGTATCCACAGCAGATTCGAAAAATGGGAGAACGTCTCCTAGGTCACCTAAACGGAGACGAGCTTCTTTTCCAGGGCCACGCAAGTCCGCCCCCAAACGCTTGCCATCTGCAGGTGACTCGCAGCTCGACGCAGACGGTGAGACGGATCCAGATGTAGTCGAAGTGGAAGACGAACTCATGCAAGTGAGTGGAGAGGATGCAGAAGAAGCTAATACCAGGACGCAGCACCTGGACGCGGCAAGCGGAAGTGCAAATGAATCCAAAAAGATCATATTTGACGATCTCGAGCACTTCTACAGTGGCAATCCGATCGACATTGATCAGAACACGGATGAACAAGCGGCTGCCCAAAAATCAGAAACTCAGCCGCGACTACAATCCCCGTCTCCAGCCCTTCTGCTTCCAGATGATGCCGTCCCCGAGTCTCCAGTTCCTGCCTCACCAACACTCAGTTCTTCTGATCCTCTTTTCGATTCTCCGTCACATCTCTTTGACGAAGTACCAGAAATTCAGAGAGACCCCACCCTACCACCCCACCGTGCCCGGGCCGTGAATCCGCTCGTCAAGGTTATCGATACAGCCACACTTGGGACCACGGGAAAACAGTCTCGCATAACTGCTAAAGCTCGCCTGATATCTTCTACCAGTGACCCGAGTCGCGGTGTCGCCAAGCAGGGCAGGAAACCTGGTCCTGGCCGATCTTCTTCTGGCCTAATCACCAAGCACCGCAGTTCCTTACTCACTGCCACTAAAGGTGCTCTGAAGAGCGTCAAGGGAAAATTTGCAGGTACCACCTTAGAAAGCGATCAGCCCGATGAGATTGAAGAGGCTCCAACCACTCGTGGTAGGAGTGAAAAAGACAGACTTCTTGTCACGTCATGGAGTGATGAAGATGTTGACCAGGGCCATCAGGCAATGTCGAACGCCAAACCGGATCCCCCTCCCTCTGGGGATGAGTTACTTAAGCTGGCAGGACTTCAGACAGAAACGGAAACCCTTCCTGATTACGAAGATGATCTAGCTGCACAATCACAGGATATCGGGCCACAAAGATCAAATTCAACGTCAGCACCGGCGGAAGAGGAACTGCCGCCTAACCAATCATCGGCCGAGGTTACAAAGCCAAGGGACCATGTCGCGGACGCTTCGCCCTCCGTGGCTGAGGCGGAGCACAAAGCTCCGACTCCAGTCGCTAGTGGTCCTTCCGTTCAATCTGATGTTGCTCCTCCGGCAGACGACGCTGTAAAAATGAAGTATGGTATACCACACTCAAATAGTTGACCTTGTATTGATCAAGGCATGACGCAGCATCGAGCTCGCCAAGGAGCACCTGTTTCCTTCTGCCCAAACGTCTTTCGACTCCTTCAGCTCCTCCCACTCCTCCTTCCGGTCAACCATCTTCGGTCCACTGTCAGTTGGAGTTACCTCGTCGTTATGTATTATGCTAAGTATCTCGCAGATACCAAGGTTTCACGGCAAACCACGTGCCGGCCGCTAAGAACGAGTGAGGACATCCTCCGAATGGTTGGATATCTGACTTAATAGTGCTACAGGTCCTTGACGACGTTCAAAGTGATTCTTCATGATGGTGTTGAACTTCCGCTAGTTCTTAAGGACTGTGGCGAAATCAAAGCACGGATAAGTGATATCCTGATTGGCAACTCCTCCGGCAGCAAAGTAGCGGTCTTCTACTCCGCGGAGGACGCACTTGCTATGGTAGGTGCCCTCAAGGGCGACGGCACGGCTCGAGTTATTCTCGACCCCTCCGCGCAGACAATGCAGCAAGAGTGCTTCTCGACGTTACTGCAGCGTTTTAAGTCCTCTCGCGCGGTATGACAGAGTCTTTTAACTCTTTATCCGTGCTAAGCCCCATCAATTCAGCTTGTGGCTCCAGTTGGCACAGAAGTCTGTGTGTTGTACTCGTCCGAGAATGCCGATATCGCCGAGAAACTCGGGGCACCTGCCCACCTTAGGGGACTTTCGACTACACTTCTTATTTCGCATGCTTCCATCGAGAATCAACTTGCGTATGTAGCTGCCGTCATGCAGGCGAGAGCAGTTTGACCTGGATACCCGGGTTGCTTACTATTTCATTACATCCGATGACTCGTAGTTCGTCGCTTTAATCTGAATGCATGTACAGTAGTATCCTTGGACAAGCCAAAGCATTGATCAAATTGATTGCTTGCACTAGATGAGCGGACCGCGCCGGACCGTCGGTAAGGGTCATGCGACAAACACCCGCAAATCATTCATGAATGCTCATCTCTACACAACATGGAGGCTCGCACAGCACAGAAGCGGTCTGCCACCTCTGGAGAATCTCTTACCCAACAGCCTCTCAAATCGAAGAAAGCACGCTTCGTGGACCCTAGCGATGACCCTCTCAACTTTGCCGAAGAGGTAGACAACGCTCTCGAGAACCCGTCCGCGAAGCGCAAGGGACGCGTACGAAACGAAGGCTACGAAAGCGACTCGAGTGACGACGGGGAGGGTGTCGTATACAGTCGCAGAAAGGACGAAGCCGGGGAAGCAGGCGGAGACGAGGACGATATGTTCGCCATGGGCGAAAAGGAGGCAAAGAAAGACGAAGAGAGTACGCGTTCTCAAAACAAGGAAGAATTCCTGCGTCTGGGAGACATCGAGGGCCAGGAGTTCAACGACTCTGAGCGCGAGAGCGAGAGCGAGGATGAGGGCGAGCCGGAAGACGAGGACGACGCACAGCGGAGGAAGCAAGCTGGGATGGGGTACGAATTGTCGTCGTTCAACATGCGGGAGGAGATGGAGGAAGGCAAGTTTGCTGCGGATGGGACGTATGTGAAGACATTTGATCCGCATGCCGTGCACGATCGGTGGATGGACGGGCTCGACGAAAAGGAGATCAAGATAGCCCGACGAAGGAAACGTCAACAAGATAGGATACAGAGGGAGAAGATGAAGGCAGAAGAGAGGGAGCTTGAACAAAGCGGTGGCAAGAGCGCGTTGGAAGTCCAGCTTGTTGGTATGCTCAAGCGTGGTGAAACAGTTCTGGAGGCATTGCAACGGCTGGGGGCAAGGTCGAAGAAAAACTCTGGGTATGTTCTTTGTACAAAAACGACAGTGGTCACGTATTCACTGCAGCGGCCAGAAAACATACAGACGGCAAATCAAAGGACGACTCTAGCATGGTGGTGGACAAGCAACCACCGAAGGGTATGGCTGACATTGACCTGATCACTCATCTCGCATCGAATATTATGTCACTCGGAGACACCGATATTTACTCGAAAACCTACGAAGAACTTGTCCGCGACGTACGGTCTAGTGGGCGGGTCAAGGATGATTGGATCCCCCCTTCCGCCGATGCGAAGTACGAATACAGGTGGATTGTACTTGGGCAACAGCCCGGAGAGTCTTATGGCCCGTTTGGGGAAGAAGATATGAAGACTTGGTTCAAAGCTGCATACTTTGGAGTATCCGGAGAAAAAGTTCAAGTGCGAGCCATTGGCGGTGAATGGGGTGCGTGGGATGACATTGTTTCATGAATAGACTACGTCTTCGACGAATGCAACTTTGTTTTGTTCGTAGTAGCATCTGTATAAATATTTCATGCAGCATCTGCTTTCCTGTCCTATTCATTCTGATGGAAACCGACACCTGGAATGTTGTTCGTATATAGCTGTGTTAATCGCATTATAATAATCCCTGATATCCTTCCGTCGCTACTACGTAGAACCGTAAGTCAAGGAATAGACGCTAACGTGGAGGTGAATAAATATCCAAGGCGGATACAGTGATCAAGGCATACAAATGGGGTGGAGAATTGCAACGGGAAAAACAAATAGCAATAGATCATGCAAGCTGGCGTACTTTCGAGCGGTTAATCGTTCGGAGTTGGGGGCTTTTTACGCCTTAGCGAATGGAAGATGCGCAAGGAGGCTTTCCTCTTCGGTGACTGCTTTGGCTCGGCTGGAAGAGGAAGGTGACGATTGCTCTGTCGACGCTCGGATAAATTACTTTGCATCCGACGCATTGCAACACCGCCTTCTTCGGTCGCAAAGTCGAAACCGCGGTGCACGGTGCGCACACCGGTACACATGTCCGTGCGGCTCACGGGTATTCTGCGTGTATCCAGCGAAAGCGTATCCACGCTGTAGTTCATCCCTGGGGTAGCCGAAGGTGCTGATGAAATAGATACTGGCCGTGCCATCCGTGATGAGGGTCTCCATCTCGATAGTGAAGACCGTGGAGTTGCACCATGGCGATCAGCGCGCAAAGCGGTGGCCATGTCAAGATCTGGTTGCGTTTTTCTGATGTAGCGAAGAAGCTCCAAATCACCTGGAGCATAGCCGGTTTGCCACGCGCGATATAGATACCTCGGAAGAAGCGCGATCGCGACGCAAAGTGGCTGACACAGCCAGAAGAAGGCAGATTCGAACAGGAAATGGTTGTTGCCATAGATATCGGTCACAAACCAGCCTGGACTGATTGAATTATAGATGAGCTGCAAGAAAGCAATGAGCCCTTGAGGTACATGAAATAAAGCAAAAACACTACCGTGTAGACCAACAGCAACACGATGCCGAGAAGGATTGCGAAGAAGACCCAACCGGTCCACACGTTGGTATTGAGGCCGTTGAACAAGCTAACAGCTATGACGGCGGAAAAGACCATCGTCTTTGGGATGTTAGAAAATCCAGACGAGATCGAGGGACATGGCTCACCGTACTGTACTCGTACAGCTGAATACCATAACCGTCGGGACGAGTGGTGGTGGTGAAATATGTATAAGTGATAATAAAAAATAACGAGACGGACTAGAAGAGTGGTCAGTACCAGACCCTCTACAGAGCAGCACAACATACCTGCACGACACCATCAATCATGTAGATGAAAAACAGCTTCAAACTGAACCATGTTCGCTCGCGGCCATATCGATACAGCTCGGGGAAGGCCATAAGAACATCGGCATCTGAGGCCGAGTAAGACAAGCACCATAATCACGTGAAACCACGTACCGACTATGCGGTCAAAGAGGCCGATACCGAGCACAGGAGCAAGGGTCCAGAATGAATTCCAGAAAAGAAGGTAGGTGTACTCAAAAGCACTATCGGGAGTGAGTTTGGGGTCAAGAGAGGGTCATGTTCGGATGGACGTACTATGCCGAACTCCAACCACAATAAATTTGGAACCACCAAAGAACTCCTACTGCCACAATGTTCTTGTAGAAGAAGTTGACGATCCTGCAACAAGTCAAGGTCACTGAGCGTCTGGATCAATGGTAAATAAACTTGCATGGTTCCATTGCGTGCATAGGACCAGTGACCATGGACGAGAAGCAGTCGCTTGAGGAACCGAAACTGTTTTAAAGGGTCGACATGATGAGGCATTGTGCATCCCCTTTGAAACAACGTACTTGGGCAATAGCATAATCGGAAGAGTTGACGGCTTGCAAACCTTCCTCACCAGTAATGCCGACTCCAACATCAGCAGCTTGGATCATGCTGACATCGTTGGCACCATCACCGATTGCAAGGGTCATTACACGGAGGCCGTCTTTAACGAGTTTGACAACAAGAGCTTTCTGAAGAGGGGAGACACGACAGCAAATGACGCCTTCGCATCGAGTCCCAAGGTGCAGCAGTAATTGCTTGTTCCGATCGTCAACAAGAACCTAGGGGACGCGTAAGCGTCCAAAAACCCCTCCTCGCATTCAACACGCACATGGTCCAACGCCGTGCCGTCAATGACGAGTACATATCCCCCTGGTCGTGTCCCGTTGCCTTCGCCCACAATGGAGGGCACACTGTTACTTAGACGGCGCAACGGATATGGACCAGAATCCGAAATCGCAAGATCGACGGTGTCCTCTTTTTCCAGAAGGTTGGTATCCGGGAAGAACTCTTCAACAGCTTTCGTCATCTGCTGGTAAACGGAAGGTCCTGTATCCCCGCCGCGGATGATGATTATGTTTGAGTCATCGGCGATGAGATTCGTACTGTAACCGATGGCTGTGCAACGGAAAGAAAGTCAGCGCGTGTGGAATCGATGAACAGAATGCGAATACCGATCGCAGTCTCGAGCTTGTCGCCGGTGGCCACCCAGATCTTTATACCCGCAAGTTTAAGGTCAGCGATCGTTTCGGGCACGCCATCTTGGAGTCGATCTTCAATTGCTGTAGCCCCCAGCAGACGAAGATCTCTTTCCATCTCGTCACTCACATCTTCTACTTTCTTCTCCCGATCATCGAGTGCGGTGGAAGCCTCATGATATCGTTCGCTCCAACGTTCGTACTCATCCTCTGGTGGCAACAAGATGAGTACAGCAGAGCAGGACAGAAGCTATACGCACCCGGTATGACCTTGTAGGCTAAAGTGAGCGTTCTCAACCCCGCATTAGCAAAATCGTCGAGATGCCTCTCAGTGGTTCGCTTGAGCTCGTCCCCACCCGACTTGAGCCTCTCAAAAATGACACTATCGGCGCCCTTTGCCAGGAGGAACAGCCGAGAATCTTCCCCGTTGAGTTTGCGTACAATGATACTCATACGTTTGCGAGCACTTGTGAACTCGAGTATGTCAAGTAACTCGTACCGTTCTATTTCCTTTGAAAACGGTGTCTGGAGTAAAAGTATCTCCCTATCCCGACCACGAAAGACGAATCCGACGTCTGCAGCTGCCTGAACGAGAGCTGCTTCATCGGGTGACTGAGCCTTGTATTCAATGACACCAGTCTGCGGATCGACACTGGTAAGAACGGTGTGGCATAGTGCCAAGACAGAGAAAAAGCCATTCAATGCACGGGCTTGTGCTTCGTTCTCGGATCCAGGTTCGGCGTGAACAGCCCGAGCCAAGTCCTGCCTGAGCTGTTGATCGCTGAAATGCCTGAGTACACCACTGGAGAGCTTGACGACAGCGGGCGGAGGAATAGTGTCCGGGTCGATCGTGGGGCTCGCAGCAGACGATGGTCCGTTGGAGGTAGAGCCAAAAGACGAATCGCGGCTCACGCCATTTGCTTCGTCAGCTACAGTGTGTTTCTTGACGTCAATGTCCTCGTCTTCTTCGGGGTCGCCGTGATATACAGCACCGCCGATGGAACACTCTCTAAAAACCATCGAATTCTAGGCCATGTGAGCGACTTGGGACGAAAGCTGTAAACGAGATCGACTTACCTGGGTCAATGTACCGGTCTTGTCAGAAAATATGTACTCGATCTGACCAAGATCGTCAGACAAGTTGTAACTCCTAGCGAGCGTAGGCTGGTTCGTCTTCTTGTAAAATATGTCATAATCAAAGTAAATGAATAATGCCTGGCAGGTTTTCACGGCCTCTATAGATATGTACAGTGATATCGGAACGACGTTTTGAAACCTAGAAAAGGGTATATGAGCATCAGGCACGCGGGATACAAGGAGCTACAAACGTGATGAGCGCAAATGCCCAAGTGATAAGGCCGTTGATGTTTGGATTGTCGTAAGAGGTGTTGTCATCATATAGCCATGGTGCGCCCTCTGGATACAGTTGCTTCTCGATCTGTGAGTCGGCGATACCACAAACGACTGCCATCAGGGCAAGCAGAGCCAGGTTGACGAGACTGGACACGAGTAAGGATGGTCACAAGAGAATGGAAGCGGGGAACGTACACTTGAGGGTTGATTTGACGCTCTACTCTGCTACGCTTGCTTGGCGTACCGCCAGAATTGAGGACGATCTTGGTATCCACGCCAGTGAAGAGGACGAGACCAATGGCCCAGTCAGTGTTCCGGAGGACGGTGCCACGCAAGAGCACCATCTGGATATCGACTGGAGATCTTTGCCCGTCGCGCGTGACGGTCGCGTTGAGCTTGTACATGTTGGTATCGGGACGGTCGCATTCGACTGTGAACGGGTTGAGGGTACTGGCGCAGTCCTTGGCGGAGTGAAGATCGGCGAGAGCGGGGGACGCATTGCGGGATTTGAGGTTGGTCTCGCCATCAAGGTTCTTGGTTTCGACAAAGGCGACGTTCTCGTCCTCGGAGGTAGCGCATATAAGGATGTCGGCGGGAATGGGTTCGTTGTTCATGATCTTGACAAAATCGCCAACGCGGACGTCCTCCCAGAGGGTCTTGGTCCAGTATGCGTCGGGATGAGGGAGGGGATCGGACGAGTGGTCATGGTCGAACTCGATGGCGGGGTCTGCGGGGGTGGGAGACTCGGGGTCAGTGGAGGGACGGGCACGTTTTGGGATGATGCCCCTGACAAAAGTGCGACTCTTTGTGCCTGAGAAGTTTGGGTTGGACCAGGCGGGACCAGAGAGGACTCTGACGGTGGAATGGTTCACGCGACGGTCAGACTGATGGCGCTTAATGTCTTCGTAGGCGTCCTTGATGGCGGTGATGCCGAGGACGATGATGATGGGCAAGAGAACGAGGCCGGGGGAGATGGTGGAGAACTCTGGGAAGAACTGGAGGATGGCAATGAAGAGAAAGAAGCTGTGGAAGGTGAGAGAAGGGAAGACAGGGGGGAAATAGGAAAAACGAACATGTTGGCGATGCGACGGAACTGTTCGAGGAGGTTGCGTGGGAGAAAAGTGAGGATGGTGTACTTTGAGGAGATGACCTGGTTGGTGGGTGGGACGTGGAGCTTGATGGGCCTGCGCTTGTGGTCGAAGAAGTGGTCGGGGAGAGGCTGGTTGACGAATACGGTGCGGGGGGTGGTAGAGGAGCGCTTCCGGGCGAACAAAGACTCGACCTTGAAGACGGGCAGGGCCCAAGCGAGGGAGGAAGCGAAGGGGGCCATGGTGGCCACGGAAGGACAAGGTGCGAGCGCATTGGATTAGAAATGGGACGGGTCCGATGACACATCAGAAATTGACAAGATCAAATATATTTTAATGAACGTGAGCGATCGAAAAAAAAGAAAAGAAAAAAGAAAAGAAAAGAAATTATAAAAGGTCCACAGGGTATCACTAGCATCGCCACACATGCGCCTATTGATTCGTCGCCGGCCTCTGCTGCACTCCCTCCTTCAACGCCAGCAACTGCTTCGACCGAAACGCCTCATAGTGGATCTGGGCCGTCGTCTCGATCAGGTCCTGCAGGTGTGTCCTCGTCAAAAAGTTGCGCAAGTGGACAAACTCGCAGTGATCCTCGTTCTCCACATTCACCACTCCCCAGCGGTTCTTCCGACCACGGACCGACTTGCCATCAATGATCACACTGCGCTCAGACCCAACCACAGCAAACGGAATGATATTCTGTAAAGAAAGAGCTCAGTTTACCGCCCGATACCCCTGACACACACATACCCGGATAGTTTCATTCAACTGAACTTCCTCCTCGTCGGTGTCGTCAGTGTCAAACGGATACAACCGGATGTTGTGGTAGACCAGTTCAGCCCGAATCTATCTCTCCGTCAGCATCCCCTTCCTAGACAGCGCGTTGAACTGTACCTTTTGTTTGAACGCCTCTCGCTCTTCTAGGGTCAAGCTGTCCGCCTTGGCGATAACAGGAACGACATTCACCACCTCGCTCAACTTTTTCATCACAATAACGTCAATCGCACGTAGCGAATGCCCAGTGGGGCTGATAAAGTAGAGGCAGCAGTGGATACGCGTATCCTGAATGTACCGGTCACGCATAGCCGTCAGTTCCTTGCGCAAATACGCGCTGTGTTGGTCCTTGATGTATTTCACGATGGGGTCCCAGCTACAACCCATCATGAGAACACGTCACACCACAAAATATGCCACCCACCAGTTTTCATTGTTGACCTGGTCACCGTACCCAGGCGTGTCGACAATGTTCAAGCGAAGCTTGACACCGTTTTCAGCGATCACTGTCCGACTTGTGGTCAATACGACCGTGAACCTACCTCGTTCGAAAGACATACCATGCGAAACAGCCTGAATCTCGGTCGTCTGTCTGACAGGGTCGTCAGATTCCAGACGACCCTTGGAGTCAATCAAGTGCGACGCGAAAATAGTGTTGATGAGCGTCGACTTTCCGAGACCGGTTTGCCCTACATTTTTTCAGTACCATGTCGATACTTCAACTCGTCAGAGGGCATTACGACGCACCAACCACAATGACATTGAACTGGAAACCACGCTTCAAGAGCTTGTGCTCAATTTGCTGGGTGATGGAGTCGAAACCGACGTAAGAGGTAGCACGGATTTCTTCGACTGCAGCGGCGGCCATCTTCAACGAGTCGTCTTTTCAAAGGAGAGGAAAAGTGGGAGAAGAAGCAAAGGGAACGAAATTCTCGGCGACGGTATCGAACAGAGTTCGAAATGTGGCGCTAAATTTGTTTGCTTGTTTACCCTCACATCGGGGTCCTTTACATAAACACTCAGCCCGTCCTTCTGATACCCCATGGATCACCAAATGTAGCAATTTCAAAAGTTACTACACATCGTCTATACGTCTCTCCCTTGCCACGAACGTTCCCTTTGCCCCCCAAGCCGGTTGCTCAAAGCACCGTGCCCAACCTATATTACATCAAAACATAGATTATTAGTATCAGTATAACAACAACACATGAGTTCACTTTGCAAAGGGACGAAGCGAAATAGGCGAATATGAAAAATATGGTAGGCAGAATGCCGCAGCGAGGACCACGACCGCAATCGCGACTGCTGTGGTTGCCTTGTTATCCGAAGCGTCGCCTTTGTTCTCCTGGATGGGCGGCCGGGATTTTTTTGGCACCCGTCTAGGCTGGGTATATGTGGGAGACACAATCAACTGCACATACCCGATGGATTTCAAACCATGGATACTATAACATCGTCAGCTACGTTTAGCGTGACATGGAGGGAGCGCTCACTAATACCCGTCGATATTACGTTCGAGCTCGTCCTCCAAGCCTTTTGGCACGCCTGCCAGGGCGAACGTCACTTTTGTTGAATCCGACGATTGCTCGAATGTCGTGGTGAGCGTAGCCTCGTGTTCTACGTCACAAATGAGATGGCTGTTCAAAAAATAAGCTAAACATGCATACCCGATGGCCAAGTCGGGCTGGTCAACGCCCACGTCTGGACAATTTCCTTGCCTGGTGTCAACGAGAGATATCTACCCTTTACGCCCCCACCAAAAAGCGAGTATAGTGTATCAACCTTGGCTGCTGACTAGACGTTCCAAACAATCGTTTCAGCCCGGTTCTGCTCGTTGTCAGTTGACCCACCTCTGCACTTGCACGCGTCCACAAAGGAATGCGCTGCGCGTCAGTGAGCAATCCAAATAGATCGTCAGCCGCAGCCATGAACGTTGCTTCCTTGACAATCTTGGACGTGTTATGAGCAGATTTCGTTACTCCAGCAGGTTTCGCTGGGGCGGGTACCGATGACGCCGCGGGGCCAGAGGCTGCGACAGGTGCCGAGGTTGGAGCAGGTGTCCCTGTCCGACTAGGCTCCCCACTGATGGTCAAGTCTTTGCCATGCTTCTCAATAATTGCGACCGGAAACTCGGCAAACTTGGCCTCGAGCGCTGCAGGAAGACGTTCCTTGGCCAGAGCACGAAGGGCTGTGGCAGCCGGGCTGGTGCTCCCGTCCTCTGACCAGTGGTACTGTCGCATTATAAAAGAGTGGATGAACAAGAAGAAAACAAGCAGCTTAAGAACAAAGGTGACTTGCAGTGTAATCGGACAGGCGATCCAGTGTGATTTCATGAGACACTTCGGGGATGGTCACCTTGCCTGTGACCTCGGTTCCGTCGCTCGCAGTCCCAGTCCATTCAACGGAGATTTTGCAATCATAGATGGTAATCAACCTTGATGCGTCCAGTCTGATAACGAAGCGTTCAAGACACAACATGAGCATGATACATACTTTGATTTGCGTTGACCAAGTTCCACGTCTCCCTCTATCCACGAGGCCGATGTAACCTTGATCTTCTCCTCTCCGCCTCCTTGAATGGAGATTTGGGTGAGTTCTTCCTGGAACCAAGTCTTCGCCCATAGTGTCACATTTTTGTTCTTCCAGTGCCAGTTTGCAGTGGTACTTGGCATTGACATCTTGCACAGTGACTTGAAGAAGGCTGATATGTTAATGGAGGAAAACTAAAGACAAGGATGTAGCAACAGATCGCGTTCTTGAAGCGCGCTGTGTGAGTTACAGCGCTGTCGCGAATTAATCTGAATCTGAACCTCCAGAACATTCGATCATATGCTCCGAGCACGAACAGTAATATTATCACTCAGGCTCTCTCTGACACCATTTCCTTTTGCCCAGGCTCCTTGACTACTTCGGTTCCCGGCATAGCTCATTATGCAGGGAAGTCGATCGCATCTGGCACATCTTTCGCCGGGCTCACATTCAACGACATGCGTTTCAACCCACTTTGAACCGACCGAAACTATCACTAGCTACTTGAGAGCTCTAAGTCGGAGAGTTCCGGGTCGACATATGATATGGCGTAGTTGTTAATGGACATGTCCGAGCTCCGAGCCTCGGGTAGTATCTACTATGCATGAGAATTCTACCTTGTTCTAATATCCAACTACACGAGCAATTTCCTACAATGAGCCAAGTTCAGTCAACCGGCCTAATCGATCGGAAGAATAAGTTCCATGGCACCGGTTTGTGACATTGCCTCGGCGACGGCAGCTCCGTCTAAAACGTATATGAAGCCGGTGAACTGTCTTTGCTCTTGATATCATACCATGACCAGCCTTCCTGACGACGGCTCTTCTGATGCAGACATCAGACAAATTGGTCCAAAGAGCTCGTCCTGCGACCAGCTTCTTGTGGACACCTCTTCATTTCCTTTAACTCGCGGGCCCGAGTCCGCCATTGCCGCCGCCGTCATCTCCACTGCCCTTACTGGTGTCACACCGCTTTCGAACTCGTGCTATGAATGTATCCCACAGTTCACTTCTCCGGGAGCACATGAAACTACCCGACTCACAGGCCAAAGGACCAACAACAAAGGGAAAGGCGTAGAATGCAGTCTTGATTGGCACATGGTCACCCACGATGCGTCCGAGTCGGAACGTGAAGGCAAGTCGTTGCTGCCAGCAGTCTACGATACCCAGGTCGTGATGATCCTTCTATACACAGAGCTTGCATACCAACTATTAGCGTCTCTCCCTCGTTCTCGGCTGGCCACAGTCCAACGACGAATAGTACCCTTTCTTCAGTTTGATCTTGTTGGAGTGAGTTTCGCGTCTCCTTGTCTATTCAAATTCATATGCCTTCGTGTAGTCTCTACCACCGGAATTAGGTCTGCAAATATTCACATTGCTCCCTGCTTATGCGCTCCTGGATTGTACACTGGTTTGCAAGCGATGGAATCTCCTCGCCAACGATCAAACTCTGTGGCGCAATCTCTGCCACACCCGTGGCTGGGAGTGGCGGCCCCAACTAATTGGCCCTTCGCCTCGGCAAAGTGAGGCTGTTATTACTCAGTCCACTTCTGGTACAACACGCGAGGACAGGGATGAAGATGAAGGTATGGGCGACGAAGAAGAAGGGGAGGATGAAGGTAGTGTCGTGGGTGCAGAGGAAGTGATCCATATCCCGAATGGGAATGTGGGCCCTGACCATGAGTTCACATCTATGAACTTGAGCCTTCAGGATTACGACTTCCAAAGCCTGATTGGCCAGTTCGTTTCCATCACGTCTCCACCGGCGTTGATGCCGATAAGCAGAAACAATTCGTCTGCCACCACCGTGATCCGTACTCTCTCACAGCACCATGCCTCGCCCAGCAGTTCTCGGGCTGGTGTAGCCCTAACGGCTGACTACAAACTCCTCCATCAAACCCATACACTTCTCCGTAGTCGTGTTCGTCACGGCGCATACCGTCTACGAACCCTCCCGGGAGCCGAGGGAGGAGGCCACACTGCTGCCGTTTACTGCCTTGCATTGTGGTCTTATAATTCAGCGCATGGGCAACTTCAAGTCCTCTTCACGGGTTCCAAAGATCGCACTGTCCGTGAATGGGATCTGAACACAAATAAGATTCGACGCAGGGTCGTGGGTATGCACGCTTCTAGCGTGCTAAGCCTGTGCGTCGCAGCCACGGCGGGACGGATGCCCGAGGACAGCTCCTCTGGATCAGTCGACCAAGCGAAGGAGGGGTATAAGAACTCTGAAGCTGGGATTCTTGTGAGCGGTGGAAGTGACTGTCGAGTTGTCGTCTGGGACTTGGCCAGATTCAAATCGATAAAGGTACTGAGGGACCACCAGGACAGTGTTTTGTGCGTCCGGACCGATAGTGGAAGATTGGTATCGTGTTCCAAAGGTATGTAGCTATTAGCCGCATGCGAAGTAGCCGTGCTAAATATTAGTGCGTCAGATCGAACTATTCGAACCTACTCATTTCCTTGGCTCAAACCGGAATTCGTTCTCCGAGGACACCGAGCCGCTGTGAATGCAGTGTCCATTGCCGGCGACGTAATTGTCTCTGGGTCTGGAGATCGGTCGGTTCGAATTTGGGATGCACGAACAGGAGCATTGATCAGTAATTTCGAGGACCATCATGCAAGAGCGTGCGTCCTGACCATCCTTTGATAAGATAAATTTCTAATCTCTACGTTCTGCTTGCATTTTAGGATCTCCTCGGTAGAGCTGAGTCCACCGTTCATCCTATCGGGCTCTTCGGACAGACATGTTCGGATGTTTGACATGAGGACAAAACGGGGATGGTCGACTTGCCCAGAGTTTGATAATCCAACTGCAGGCCACCCGCTGAACCCTTTGGTGATCCTACAGGAAGGTTTAGACGACGAAATGCCAACATCAGGGAGCCCGTTCTTCTTGCATTCCTCGTTGTCACAGTCATTTCAACAGGCACGGCAAGACTCGCATGCATCGGAGGGCGAAATTAAGATCTGCGGCGCTTGCGGAACTCGTATTGCTTCCACGGGGGCCGTTCGTGGGCCCGAGAGACACTCGCACCCAGTGCGAAGCGTGGCGATAGGGGACGAGTTTGCAGTGAGTGGCAGCTATGATTGCACAGTCAAGGTACGAGCCAGAAAAGATCGTGTTGGAATGATCTGAATCGAACGGAGCAGGTGTGGGACAGGACAACGGGTGCGTTGGTAGCTGACCTGACTAGTGGGCACACGGGGCGGATCTTTTGTGTTGCTCAAGATAGTACGAAGGTGAGGAAGAAGAGATATGATTATACGTCCTTTCATTGATTGGTCACTTACGTAGATCGTTTCATGTGGAGAGGATCAGGTGAGGGTGTACGCGAGTTTACAAATGCTTGTAATACTGACAACGGCTCGGTTTGTGGTAGAGGATCTGTATATGGGATTTTTCTCGTGGGATCGATACGTCGTTCATCAAGTTGTAATGCGTTGGCCAGAGCGTAGCTTGATACCCAAGAATGTCCCAATTTCAGGGCCTGTGAGAGTGAGCTGACTACATGATGGAGCACAGTCAGTCAGCGCGAGTTCTTTCGGCGGCCACTGTACCAGTAAGTCGTCACGGGGTGTCACGCGACTCAAATATAGGGGTATTATAAGTGTCATCAACCCCTTCTCCAACTTGAAGTCAACGCCCATTGTGACTACCCCACATGAGTGCCCTTTCCCGCCCGCTTCGCACCGTTGCCCTCGCATCCGCTTTGCGCAGCTCGCGCCGATTCCAGTTCTCGTCGCATCGATCTATTCTACCCCTCCTTCATGCCCGCTCCGCTGCGAGCTCGGTCTCCGGTAGACCAGGCAGCCAGACTATCGAGCACGCCCGGCTGAATGTCAAAGAGGAAGTTGGAAACTCTCTTACAGACTGGGCGCGCTCTATCGCTGGCGGCGTATTCACCGTAGATAGCGTCAAGCCCACAAAGGACTCCTTCGTGAGTGTCTAACTGTATCCTTCCATACTATCCCCTCGCACACTACTTATTCTCCCTCTAGATTGGAATCACCTCAGCCGTCGCCACAACAGTACCCACTCCATACCTCGTCATGGGTCTTGCTGGCGGCTTGCCTTATATCGCATCTGCAGGGACTACTGTCTATCTTTCCCGTCAGGCTGGCCTGGCTGCTGCGGGAGCGCTCACAAACATCGATCCAGGAGTTGCACTTACAATCTTGGATCAAGCCCTCAACTTTCAAGTTACCTACGGCGCCGTCTTGCTCTCCTTCCTAGGTGCGTGTCTTTCCCGTGTTGGCCCTTCTAGAGTTCATCTTGTGTAGGTGCCATCCACTGGGGTATGGAGTTTGCTGGTCTTGGCGGTTTCAAGGGCTATCCCCGCCTGCTCTTGGGCGTATCTCCCGCCGTCGTCGCTTGGTCCACTATCACTCTTGAGCCCACCTCTGCTCTTCTGTGCCAATGGCTCGGTTTCACTGCACTCTGGTACGCTGACAATAGAGCCACTACGGCGGGCTGGAGTGAGCTCTTCCGTTTGTATGCAATTAATCTCCTAGAGCTTACTTGCTTCATTAGCACCGAAATGGTATTCTCAATACCGCTTCTACTTGTCTATTCTTGTCGGCACCTGCATCATTGGATCGTTGGCGGGGACATCATATTGGGGGCCTGTTGCCGGCCACGGTCTCCTTTCTCATGATCTCAGCCTAATTCGTGAAGAGCGGTGACGTCCCCAAATACTACACTCCTCGTCGTCGTTCTCATCATATACTTTAGACAAAAATACAAACCTGAGCGCGCCGGCATCGTCCCCGGCGATATCGAAGCCGTCGAGGGGGGAGCATCAAGCGATGCTTATGTCGTAGTCCGCCACAAGTCCAAGTAGAATGGAGACGCGATTGAGAACATCAACATTACGCAGGATTGAAGGGTCCAAGAATGGGTTTCATGACATTGTATAGTCGACCTCTAAATTGCCGTGACCATCACCAATTGTTGGTTGTCTTTTTATTTGAGTTACTATGTATTATTATACCTTGTACGCACGCAACTTGTATGTACGTTCATAAAATCGTTCTCCTGGCTATGGTGACATTCTGTGTTGCCCTCTAGCGATGTAGCCCTCGATCGACGGGGCTATTGAAACCACTGGCTTGTCTTTGACTCGGACGTCCCTTTGTGGTTACGGATGACCTACGTGATTCAAATCACGGTCGGAGGGCCCGCAGGTGGTGGTGTCACGGTCTTAGTGTACAAGAAGGAAACGTGATCTTCGATGACCACACTCTTATCTTACAGACTCAACTGTTTGAACTCCAGGCTGTATCCTGTCCCTGTAACCTGAACGCAGTGTTTGAAGAGCCACTGATGAACCGCGATTACCACCTATCACAGTGTCGCCATGAATTCATGGCAGTGGCAGTGGCAGTGGACAAATTTCAAATTGATACTAGTACGCCAAAATCCCTTACACTATTACGGCCCTATCCCTGCCAACGGCCTTCTTCGTAAGCAATCGCAACTTGCGTCGTGCACCGTTCTGACTCGGACACAAAGTCCAGGGGATTGATATAACTCGAACCGGGGTCTGTGTGATGCATTCCTTAGGCTGAATGCAAGGAGGTCGATCCGAGATCGCGAGCACGACTGACGTGACCAAACTATCGAAGTTCTCTCGCGTTTGATCTGCAGTACATTCTATTCCAATTCTGCGTCGTGCGTAGTCTCCTCTAGGGAGATATAACATCCGTACAATTTCCCGCCTTGCTCACCATTGACTTGCACAAATTATTGGGCATCACACGGTATGCTAGGAATGTGGTCTGCTCACATACAAGCCAATACACAGTACATGATGCCACCGAGGTACAACTCGATCGTCCCAAAAAAAGGCTACAACTGACACACCTACGTAATGATATTGAAAAGTTACAAATATCACGCCGTACATAAAAACACTGGCGAAGTGTGAAAAACTTGGGGTTATAGAACGATGATCACATATTCCGCAGACAGATATGGGTATCGTGATTAATTCTAGGCGATATCTTAGTTGACTATAGCTTCGCCTTATCCCCATCTACTATGGTGGGTTAGGTATTGATTTGGCAGCTCGAAATGTGTCCGTACCTATTTGAGGTCTCGGCTGATAATAGCTAAAACCTCTTTCCATCAGGATTCAAACTGCTTGTTCTTCTCACGTTTCTCCAACCAACGTCAGGTTGATCGATGGGCGCCAGCTCTAAGCATTCACGGGGCACCATTCCGCGTTCACCCCTTACATTCGCGCATAAGTTCCAGCCATCGTCATACTGTTCGACGATGAAGACGCGTTCGCCTGTCGTGATGGAAAGCTCGTCCGGAAGAGTGGGCACAAATGTACACTTGACTGTCGCCTCCGCTGGCGCATGCTGTGCACGTACAGAGGATAGAACGCCTGTGCCCGTGGTTCCACGTGCCATCGCAAGTGCGGCAGGATTCCCGGGGTTGTATGGCGAAGGAACGGGGTGTGTGGGGTAAGCAGAGTGTAGGGTAGGGTTGTTGTATGTTGCTGGAGGAGGCGCAGGAACAGCGTAAGTAGGGATGGTGGGAGGTTGTATGTGTGCAAGGGGTGAAACAGGGGTAGAGTACATAGATTGACCATGGGCCTCAAAAGGCGATGGAGGTACAATTCTTTGTGGAGTGTTCGTGGCAATGGTGGAAGACGTGGACCATTCGTTAATATCTGGGAAAGGTTTGGGTTCATCGAGGATATCTGCTCCCAGTCCTGGAGCCCCGTTCCACGAAATGCGCTTGCGTTCTCGGCGGCGAAGATAGGTCTTTCGAACGAAGAATACGATGAGTGCTGCGCCGACTACGGCAGCCCCAGCAATGATCCCGCCAATTGCGCCACCAGAGAGGCCGCTGTTCGTCACTGCTGCGGCATTTGTTGGGGGAGGGGATATAGATGTTGGGGATGTGGACGTCGACACTGTGGGTGGAGTAACGGTGGATAAAGACTGCGTAGGGGCAGTAAGTGACTGTGCACCAGTAGAGAGCGCAATGGACGAGGTCGATGGCGTGGTAGCGGAAGAAGGCGCAGAAGGAGAGGATAGAGTAGCCGAGGAAGAAGTAAGAGCGCTGCTCGAAGAAGGGATTGCAGACGTGGCAGTAGAGGGAGTCTGGCTGGACATCGTGGTCGTACCCTGCTGGGTCGCCGTTGTAGTCCCGTTTCCATTGCCTGCATCTGCGAGTATTGGCAAGGCGGCTCCCGAGCCTGTTTGAACGTGTCCCAGACGCTTTGCATGGTGAGCCCGCTCAGCGGGCATGCGCCGTATTCCCGCGTGCATTCTAGAGGATGTGAGCCTGTTGCAGTGACTGATGCTGGTTAATGATAGTGTACACTGTCTGGTGTAAGGAGCGTGAAAAGTGGGAGAGAATGTAACGAAAGATACAACAGCTGGTTGTTGGAGACGACAAAGACTGAAACACAAGAAAATGGTGCCGCCATGCCAACGTATTTACCCGCGTGGTCATCGCAAGTCAAACTTGGTAATACGCTTGAAGGAATAAATTTGAAACGACGTACTTAATGTACAGACAACTAAGTTAGCATGAGCAACAACGATAATGAGACAACGAGAATACAGCAGACAAAGTTACATGTCCCCTGCCTTCTCTAGCTGTACCCTTTTCCTCGAACTCCCTACCTCTGTGTCCAGTCCTCGCTTCCGACCACCCTTTGCCTCGTCCAAGAATTTGTCCAGCCCAAATACATCCCCGGAGTCCTTCTCGAACTGCACGGGCCCCTCCCTCACCTCCTGCTCGCTCGCACCTTCGAAGCCTACACGTGGTTGGCCCAGCCCGAAGCGGTCGTTGGAGAGAGCCTTTCCTATCCCCTCTTCTGTTCCACCACCAAATGTTTCTTCATTGCTCCCCTCAGCAGCAATATTACCACGCGCTTTGTATATCGCTGCCGCCGCGGTCGACCCATGGAACAACGGCCGGTCATACAGCGCATAGCTTTCGTCGTCCCCAAACGTGTTGCTCAGCTGCTCCCGGTTGAAAAGTCTCGAGTCTAACATACTCTCCTTGGATAGCGTTGGCTTCGCGAGACCAAGTGCAATTTTCTCGGAGATGTCCCGATTTTGCTGGCGAGCGAGCATCTTAGCGCGTTGTTCCGTGCCCATATTTGACATGCGCATTTCCCGCTCGCGTTCGCGCCGTTTATCCGCGCGCATCGCATCCCTAACCTTGGCAGCTTCTTCGTCCTCTTCGTCTTCAGAGGGAGCAGCTGACGACTCGGCATCTGACTCGCTCCCATAACCCCCGAGGGCAGAGGTAACGGCAATACGAGATTCCGCCGTGGGCCGGGAGGACGCCGACGGAGCAGTGCCACTGCGTTCCTCGCGTGCTCGTTGAGCGAGAAGACGGAGGTTCTCTTCTTTGGCTTCCTTCTCCTTTTGTGCTAGTTTTTGTTGCATGAGTGCTCGTTGCCGGACTTCCTCACGAGCGTGCCTGTCGGCGATGAACAAAGCCTCGGAGAACTTGGCAAAGTTATCGTTGATGGATACCTAGGGACAGTGAGCACGGCAATGGACGGAGAACAACAGGGGAGAAGCGAACATCTTGGAGACCCCGCCCATCGGCAGCCAAACGTTTGTCGAGTGGGA
Source organism: Boletus rubescentipes (assembly GCA_038092775.1). Classification (NCBI taxonomy): domain Eukaryota; kingdom Fungi; phylum Basidiomycota; class Agaricomycetes; order Boletales; family Boletaceae; genus Boletus; species Boletus rubescentipes. The sequence continues at coordinate 81,242 of JBBPRA010000018.1, forward strand.
TAGTGAAACCCTTGTTGTTCTTCCAATTCGATATACACGGAGGGATCATCCATTCTTTTTGCTCAGCGGCCGTCGCTTTTCGTGGTGGACTCCGCAAGACGGGCGGAGGCGGACTTGGTGGTCCTCGAGGGATCTTCTTGTGCTTGAAGCGAGGGGGTTCCAATGGATCCTCAACTACTTCAGACATCTTGATGATTCGTTGTTTCAGTGCTCCGTCTCCACCTTGTTGTTGACCAGGAGTATAGCGAACGTATGTCGTCTTACCAGCTGCATCAGGCACATTTTTGGGCTGGGCAGCTTTAATCTTGCCCGTGACCAACTTTTCGAGAGCTTGTCTGGTCCGTTCCGCAGTGGCTTGAACTTCGTCTTCGGATGGTCTCTCCATGGAACGTTGGTCATCGGTGATATCTTTGCGATGTGAAAGAGGCACGAGGTCTTTGAATTGAGATTGTATTATCTTTCCGGCTCTCTGGCCTTGGTGTGCGATAGCATCGTATCGCACGTTGCCCTCGGAATCGACCTGGAGGGCAAGGGTGTTTCCTGCTTGTGTCTGGGTGATGGGTCAATGGATGTCCGCAGACTGGAAGACTAGACCGACCTTTTTCTTTCCGAGGTTGAGAGGATACTGAGCGACGTGACACTCGGGGTAGGCCCCACCGTCACCTGTGGCATTTTAATAAGTGATACGGGTTGGCGAGGGGTAAATGGGACGTGCCAAAGTCCTCCGGAGATGTTGGCTTCCATCCTTTGCGCCTCCCGTAAGGCGGAACTGCGGTTCTGACGGCGACCGACTGGGAAGGGATTGCAAGGGACACTTGGTCCTCGTCGTCCGGGATATCGGAGACGTGAATGGGTTGTGGTAGTACACTGGCAAGCGGGGTGAGTTGATAGCTTTGAGGGGCATGAAAACTACGCACGCAGCAAGAGCAGCCATTTGAGCAGCCTGACAGACGTTGACTTGCAACTTGAATATCTTGGGTTATGTCAGCATCATGTATGGCTGTATTTGTTCCATAGTGGCTGTGCTGAAATATTGTTTCCGAATTCCGATGCGCTCTAAATTGTCCATGTCGGAGTCGCCGAAGTCTGGCGTTCGGGCTGCGCTCGAGTACACGGGCATCCCTGCGAGTTGGCTGTCGGCGCGACCCCGTCTTCCATCGAGAAACTGGTGCATTTTTATTACCCTTACTTCTTCTCTCATCTCCTACTATGCATACGACCGTCGCCAAGCACGCGCTATTCGCCAGTCATACGTTGACCGTGTCAAGCACTTGGCTGACGAGCCCATGAAAAGTACAGACCTTCCCCGAAAAGTAGTCGTGTATGGTGCCAAGTGGCCAGGAGACGAGGACCATCAACAGGCCGTCAGGTTTTTCAAGAAGTATGTCAAGGTGTGTAAAAGCTTCCCTGGCAAGTAGAACATCATAACCCATACATGACAGCCTGTATTAGTCGCCGCTGCTGTTGACTATGATGTTGTCCCCACCCGTCACTCGGGTGACCTTGCCGAACGCGTCGCTTCCACTGTCATCAAAGACCGTCGTCTCGCGATGGGGGTCGACCAGTCCATCCCGCTCCGATTCCCTAATCAGTCCACTCCAGAACAAAAACGTGCTCGGGAACTGGAAGGAGGCATTGTTCTCGTAGGAAGACACACTTTCAAGGAATACATGGCTGGTTTGAAACGAGGCTGGAGCGGGGGGTTGGACCTCATAGACAAAGAGGACAAGTTGGCGCAGGAATTAGCGTCTGACGGAACCTTTGACGAAACAGATGAATTCGACAACTCTCCAATTGGAATTGTAGATGACCCAAACGCTGAACCAATCCCAACTCCCTCCCGTCTTCCCTCCTCTCATAACGCCAATTTATTTTCTCCGCTCAAGTTACCTAGTCACTCCGAGCATCAAATCCCAACTGCATCAAAACCATCACTTATAGATTCCACGCCTCCTGCCGCTGTCCCTCCCCAGCCTCCGCTCCTCCTTGTTCCATCTGTCAACTACGTCGGCTTTCGTTTCATCCCCCACATGATCTGGGGTTTCTTTAACGAGCGCCATAAAACACAAATGGGCTGTGAAGCTGCTTACTCTTTGGTCATGAACAAAACTCGAGAACTTCAGGGTCCAGACTTGATCTTCGATTCCGACCGCGATTTCCAACCCACTGAAGGTCAGGAATCAGGCAGTGACGAGGAGACAAGATCGAACATCAACCAAAGTCAATTGCAGGGCGGTGATCTCGACTTTGGTTTTTTCTCGGAATCTATGCTTGCACCTCACTCCCCCATATCCAACATAGCTTCCTCCCGCAAATCATATTACAAGACCCTCCCTGAACGTCTGGCTACTGCACGCCAACTCGCGCGTGGTGAGCGCGAGCCCACCAAGGAAGAGGAAAGAACACCGCCGCCAACCGAGGTCGAGCTCAGAGCAGAACGCCTCAATAAAGAGCTGAGATGGAGAGGGGAAGAAGAAGCATGGAAAATTGTTGGGCCAGGTAACCGCGTCAGTTGGGATGAGAGATTTAGCGGGGTACTAAGGGTTTTTGATAACCAAGGAGCTGATGCTGAGGACCTAGGTATGAACAAGTAGTAAAGTCCAAGATGAGTGGGTCAGCTATGCTGACCGATAGATCAGCACCAGTCATTATAGCATACCATTTATCTTATCATCCCACTTATAACATCTTTCGGGTACTTACCCAGGGCAACGAATGCCAGCGATGCATGTGCTACATTCCAGCCAGGACTTCATGGCGTTCTAAGTACAGCCAATTGGAACAAGAGGATGGTAACAAGGGCAGAAAAAAAATAGAGGAATGTCTAGTTTCCTGCAAGTTCCAACGCACCAAAAACACAGTAGCGACGTCAGTCCGGAATTATGATCACGGCCCCACTCGCAACCCAGCGGTCAAATTCTGCAAGAGCATCATCCACAACGTCATTCAGATCACCAGAATCGATAGGGGTCTGTCCACTGGTGACAGGAGATTTTCTTCCATGCGATGCGAGACTGTACGGATCGGTTGTGGAATCGTTGATTGTTGAATGATCTTGGACATATGGACCAGAACGCCGTATAAAGCCCCTAATCCTCGAAGGAGAAAGTGCGTAAGAATTATTTCTTCTTATGGATGATGGTGTGGGCCCTCGTGTGCTTCTTTCCGGGGTAGTCGCGCAGAAATCACCGCGAAGCAAAGTCCGGTGGGTGCTTGCATCGTCTCTAGACAGTTGGTTCGAGGCTGGTTGCATCACGTTACAACTGTTCGCGGGGAACTGGTCGACGGCGGGATCGGGAGAAGTATCGGAGCAGCTTTCGACGAGGTAAGAACTCGGGTCCCTACTTGCGGGGTGGTTGTCGCGATGGCCCACTGCGTCTTCGTCATTAGAGCCAGAGAGAGACAATCGTTCGTTGAAAGGCTTAGTAGACGGCGATCGGAAATTTTCGCGTGGAGTGGCCTGACGTCCATTAATTAGTATGGGCAAACGGACGAGATTTGATAAACCTTTTTGCACAAAGAACGTGGTCCCAACGAACCCGCGGAAACATCCACTTTGTTCCGTTTTGACGGAGGGACTTCGCATCCTTTGAATTTAACACCAAATGTCGTGTCATCTTGCTCCCAGACCTCAGAGATTAATGGGAGGGAACAATCATCTGTTAGCGAAAATTCGCTCGAGGTAGGCGACCGTGAGCGTTTCAATGTCGTCAACTGCAAGTCAAAATTTGGCACTATTTTACTGATCCTTGGCTTCTTGGAATGGTTGGCCGACTCCAAGTTCGGCCTGATGGAACGAAGGTCGCGCGCAGCATTGGTATCCTCATGCGGCTTGACTAGTTGCTGGGGGATGGGGTCCCCTTTAGAAAGCTTGGTTCGTCTTTCCAGTACACTTTGAGTTATTTCTGCTTGCTGTTTGCGCTCGTCCTGTAACGACTTCGCTTTCTTTCGTGGCGGTTGAACGGGTGTGGCGTCTGAATTCTGTGCAATTCCTTGTTGTCTTTTCTTCGTCGCACGTGGCGGTTCTAGTAATCCTTCGTGGCAACTATAACCGAGTTTAGTGACTTTAAAAAAATAAAGTGACAACGCACCAGTAATGACGACACTTAAGCTTGTCTTTGCAAGCATGATTGCACCTATGCACATCTAATCACACATCAAATAGAAAGAATGCGAACTCACTCGTACTTCCCATCCTGGCGTTTTCTCGGATCTCGTTCCACCTGTTGGACAGGTGGATTCACTGGCAATTGAGACCGTGGTACTTGAGATGGTACGCCTAAGGAAATACGGATCAGGGGATGTCCGGTGTAGACGATGAACCTACCACGACATTTCGTAAAATCCGACGTATGAGAATCCGGAATGTCGTCGTCATCCAAGTCGATGTCCCAGAAATCGGGAATGTCCTCAAGTCCTTGCAAGTCCATTTCCTTGGTTGCATGAATGTCTCCATAATGACCCAATAGAATAGCGCACGTACAATCGATGTCAATGGACGAGTTTCCAGAGTTGGATACTGGTCCGGTGGGACACTTGGTGCCAACGTCCGGGAAACGGTGACACCGGCGACATTTTCCTACATAATCATAAGTTGTCTGGCATCGAAAGGGAGAAGGGCTGAATACAGAAGCGATGTATACATTGATCAATTGACTTGGCTTCGTGAGTTCTGCTGTGAGAGTGAATTCCTTCTTCTCTTTGAGTGCCTTTGTACTTGCACCGAAAAACGAAATCAGCACTTCATCATCATCGAAGATGGGGGTGAGCAGCCCTCACGCGATGCGCCGGAAGTCAATAAAGGACATATCGGAAGTCACTATTAAAAGAGTTGTCATCTCAGTTCTACCCCACTTGTGCTTCTTGACCCTTTGAGGCGCTGATTCGCTAAAAGTGAGACCACACTGAACAATAAATTCCACCTCCACGGGGGAGTTTCCTTGACTGCGGATAGACCTTAGTTCCTTGATGTCCAGAAAATACCTTGGAAATTCATTTGCGGCAGCCAGAACTTCAAAACCGAACGGATGACGGCGGTTAAGAAGCTGGGGTTATCGATTGTCAGTGATAGCAGACTATAGAAAGGAGACCTCACCTCCTCAATTCGAAGTGGAGACGTCTGCAGCAGTTTTTGGATCGAATTAACGCCATTCTCAGCCAGCACCTTGTGCGGTCAATTTCCATACATCGATACATCAGTCGATATCTACCTTTACTCTGTTATGGTTATGGCATGAGATTACAGTTGGCTGAGGCCTGCGTTGCAACTTACGATTTTTCGCCAATGTGCTCAATTTGTCTGAGGACCAGGGGCCTGTCCTCCCATGCTTTTGCGTTGAAGCAACGGACTCTGTGAGCCAACTCGTGAGAAGTGTAGAATTTTCCAAAACGTATGCAAAACTTGCAGTTCGAGTGCGTGTTTAAGCTGTGCTCCACTCCGGTTGATGATAGCAACCTCTGCTACAGCTGGGGCGCAGTGAGTAATGACCTCGTGTGCTGCGACTACTTACCTGTTACAATACGCGTGGCGTGGCGAAATACCGAGATGGCCTCCAGGTATGGTTGACCTTCTGTAGATTTAAATTCAGGGCTGTTGAGAGGAAGACCCGCAAGAATTGCCTGGAATTTTCTGAGAAATTGTAACCCCACGTCAAAGATGGGATTCTCACTTGTATCAATAGAAATATTTTGTCGCTCGTATTAACCATCTTCTTGGGAGGAAATCGGATATCGCTATGACGGCGAATCTTCTCGTACATCTGAGAGCAATTGAGTATATCGAGTTTGCGACAAGCAACTTTGCTACAGACAGGCTTTTCCCCGCCACGCAGCTTCACGTCCGAAACCCTGTAATGTGCATAAGCTTAGGAGAATCCCAGAAGGGAAGCCACCCACTCTTCGGAGGCAGATACTAGTTCAAGCTAAGTATTTTTAGAACGCAAATTACTCCATATTGTAAGCCCCTCACAATTTCGCGCATGGCAGTTGAAAGGGGGAGGTTGAGAATTGCGCGCATCTTCCGCCGAATGAAACTCCGGTGGCAAGAAATTTGGGCTGAGCACGTACGGTTGTTTGCCTAATGTAAAACTGGGAACATGTTTCATGACGGAGAAGCAAAAAGTTCTAACTCTCCCACCTTGCTCATAACATCACCATATTCTGTTGAAGAAAGTTTTCCGTCTCTCTCTGTATACTCAATCAACTGCGTGTCACGTAAACCGAGAATACTTTGCATGACAATCTCATCGACTTTCTCTTTCCAAGTCTGATTTTCGTTTTTGCCGATATCATAGTGGTGGGGATTTTTTTGGATACGACGAAAAAGAAAGGAGTGTCGAAGCCAGTCCTTCGCATTCTCGACGGTTGATATGGTACCTAGCCCGATTTCCGAATTAAGGTGTTCTGCGAGGTTTTGATGAAGGCTACTCTCCAAAGCAGTGTTTCCCTGGGCAAGTGTGCGATATTTGTGTTCTAGTTCTGGTTCGCATAGGATTATCGCGACTCCCTCATCATCTAAGTAGCCCGTCAGCGAATACAGGCACGTAGACAAAGATACGCACCGAATTGCGGTCGACCCTAAGTCGATGAGAACTGCAGTTTAGGCATAGAACCAAGAAAGGCAGACTTACCGCTCGGCCTATCATCTGCATGATATCGAGATCCGAGTATTCTCTCATCTCTCCATTTTGGTATAGCTTGACCCCCTTGATGACAACCATTTGGGCAGCTTGATGATGGTGAGCTGTTAGTGTCAATGGTAGGAATGAACTCACGCAAATTAACACCAACTGCTAGGGTCTGCAGAACCGTGAGCAATGCAAGTGTAGATGGGAGGATCTCATACAGATGTAGCAACTAAGACACGCAGAGCTTTTTGCAAAAATAGGTCTTCCACCGCTCTCCTATCGTCTGTATTCAAGCCAGCATGGTGAATTGCGATTCCCACCGAAGCGAGGGCTGTTAAATCGTCAGGTCAATTGCATCCGCTAGCTACGTAGACGCACCAGCCAAGTCCTTATCGTGAAACTTCTGGTGGATACTAAGCAGAGGTAAGCAACGAACTAAGGAAAATGAAAAAAGCATACCGTATATGAGGTGGCCATGGCAGGTTCTTTTTCCCCCTTATGGCCTGTTCGTAATCCTTGGCTAATTGATTGGCCGTATCCAGCGTGCCTGTACATGGCATGAACATCAGTAATCTCTCTCTGTGCTGCAGGCGGTACACTCTCGCACACCTTTCCGAGTGGGGCAGAAGACAAGGATCGGCTTATTAGCTGAATGCTGCTGTATTACGGGGAAGAGGCGTGAGTCAAGAGTGCGGGCATATGCAAAGTCATTCTGGCCCTTGGGTTTTGCGACACCATAGACGAATTTCGTGAGTTTGCAGGGCCGGAATTCTTCACCGAACTACGGATCCTTGTTAGAGGATCTTAAAACACGGGAAAGTAAATCAACCTGGAATATTCTGGCAGGTTGGCCACGGCCGTCATTGCTCCCAATCCAACCCGCAACATCTTCCACATTTGGGACGGTAGCAGAAATGAGGAGAAACCGGGTGCCGGATCCGCGTGCTTTCATACGGGAAATTATGACTTCCAGAGTGCTCCCTCGCGATTCGTTCAGGATATGGACCTGGAAATGACATGAAAGACCATATACTAGGCAATCTCATTGACGCACCTCGTCGACCAGGAATAATTTGACCCGGGATAGGATCCCAGTATGATCAGCCCTGACATAACGGTCACTGCAAAACGTGCCCCGACAATAAAAAAAACGCACCAATTTCGGGTCAAGCTATCCCACTTTTCAGCCTAAAACGATATAAACTAACACTCGGAAACAACAATGGCACATCACCCTCACAGTTGTTACGCTGTGAGAACGATGGGTCGATCAATTGATCAGCAAGACTACCCTGATACGCACATTATGTGTGAACTTTTTGCCTCGCCCCAAACTCCTCTTCCTAACAGAAGAGTATCGCCAGTTAATTCGCAGCCTGACACAGCCCAAGGTCGATCACTGGTATGGCCTTGGCACTTGCAAGGTGCCTACATTTAATACCAAGTCCTCCGAATTTTGCGGTCCATTCATTATGCTTCTCAGCGCATAGTGCCTGAATCCCCAATGAGCTCACATTCGAGGTCCGACGAAAGAGAAAGTCCAACCTTGGTTGGCGCAACATAAACACATTTGGCAGATCGTGCATCATCCGTGGTTTGTGTCAGCATTCGAATCATGCTCAGCTCGAAAAGAACGGTCTTTCCACTCCCAGTAGGCGCTAAGAGGGTTTAATGGATCGTAGTCAATGCATAAGTCATGGAACCGACCACTGATAACCTGGCAACTTTCAGTGACGAGAGCTGATCATGTAGAGGATAATTACCAGATTTTCGTCTGAATGCAGGACCTACAAAAGTGTTGAATTCTATCTCGCCAATATAAACAGACTCAAACCTGGTCAAAACACGCTGATTGTATCGCATTGAATACCCCGAATTTGAACACACCACGGAACCTGTCAGCTAGCGTCGACATTTAATGAAAAGTTCACGATACATCCTTGTTGACCTACGCAATTCAGAAACGGGACGTAGTCTCCATCCGAAACCGTTTCGTGTGGTATTCTCAACACTAGGGGCAACATGGTACCCGGAGCCACATTCCTTTGGGTTAGCTGGATGGGGCAACTGAGAAGATTGCTGATCCATGTTAATCGGATGATGCGATACCAGCATCTCCGAACGGTCCAAACGCACATTATAGTTGGAAAGTTCTGTAGGATGGAAAGTGAACGTCGGCAGAAATGGAACAAGCACTTACCATGTCCGTGGTGCGATGGAGGATGGCCAAGTGATCGTGCCGGAAAGCCAAAAAATTGTACATTGCAATCATGTCCATCACGATTTGAGAGTCTCACAGCAGGTGACGGAGGCTGGGCATAACCCGCTCTCTGAAATGCTGGCGGAGTCGGAGATAGATCTGAGGCAGCATATACTGAGATACAAGACAAACAAGGTGCATATACTCACCATCATTGCTCCAATAACCTTGGGGGTGTTCATGATGGATGTGCAATACACCCGGCGACTCGGAGACTGGACTTGGGAATGAAAAAGACTCTATATTATACCCATTACCATGTGGACGGTGATCGTTGTTTTGCCTTGGTATCCAATTCCCGAAGGTCCGAGTGTTGTGATCCATGATTGTAGAGCGTCCAAGTGATACGCCCCTGTCCAAAAACAGTGTGACAGCTGTCACAGACTGGGACGCGGTGTCACGTCATTTGTGGCGGCCGCTTCCTTTGATTCAATCGCGTCCGAAGTACTTACGGTCAGCAAACGAGGTTCCGTTTCAAAGATAGTGTCTCTCTTTTACCCGCACATATCCACTCTCCGGAAAGATGGCAGAACGCACGGCCAACAACAAGCTTGAGGAGTACATCGAGAAGTAGGTCATCCCCCGATTGTGTCAGACAAGAGGATCGAGAACAGTCCACAGAATACACTATTCAGACAGATACTCAGACGATCATTATGAATACCGCCATGTCATCTTGCCAAAGCCTCTTTTGAAGCTGATACCAAAGGAACTGTTCGACGAGAAGGAAGGGACACTTCGCCTCCTCACAGAGGCGGAATGGAGGGGTATCGGTATCACTCAAAGCCTAGGGTGGCAACACTACGAAGTTCACGGTCTGACTTGCCTCCTCTTTCGCCTTGAGGGTTCTCATTACGAATTGCAGCCCCAGAACCCCACGTCCTCCTTTTCCGTCGCTCTAAAAACTACGTGCCACCTGCACAACCCCAACCGGTTGTTGCCAAGGCCAACCTTAGAAAGAAGTAACACGATCCCGCTCAGAAGCGTAATGTAGCAATTGCATGTTCCACTGTTTTGTTGTCAACTGCACTCATTCTCGGTTTTGTACTCGATTTTATTTCGAACCAACAATTTTCTCTCATCACTCATGTGTTTTGTTGAAAGGCATGGATGTACTCCGCGGTAGGGAATAAAATCATGATTGTCATTTATCTCTTACTTTTCAATTCTAGACTGGAGTTCCTTTTGGCGACGGATAGCTATTTCCACGTTGAATTCAGCTCTTAAGTTGCTTCAACAGGACTCTTTGGCGTTTGCCCTGCTGTATGATTCTAGGTTGCGGCCCGTCCCAGACGAATACGAATACTAACGTTGCCGTTGTCCTTCGACCTTGTCCCACCCCACAGGAACAAACACAGTTGTGTTGATTGCATCATAGACTCGGACATGTCATGTATTCATTTGAAATTGGACGACCCGAGACAGGCGGAAACAGACTGTTCGCCTCCAGATAGGTACATGTTTTGCCGCACTATGCAGTGTTTGAGTCTTTGGGTCGGTCTGGTTATAACGGTTGCTTGCGCCTGTGATCACACATTCGACTTAACCTATGGAGGGAAGTCCGGTTGAGTATCAGCATTCAAGGGGTGCAACTTGAAGGGACAGTGCCTTCTCGACACTGACTAGTGTGTCAGTATATCCCCTACCTGGACACGCGATACAACATGTGATGGTTAGGGGTGCTCGTTCGCGCTATCAACGCGGAGGCACGGGGGCAAAACTACTATGCATATACTAGTAGATGCGAGTCGGATCTGGCTAGCGAGATGCAATGCACGCATCAGCTTCGTCCGCCCCGCAAAATGACAGTCGAGGTGTATGAGGTACAACAGATCCATCAGTGATTACTAGTAATCGTACATTGACTGATATCTCCAAAGTAGCACGAACATTCATCTTCCTCAGCTATAGATTGGCCGCTGGCAAATCATTCCACTCAACGAGAGGTTTGGGTGGATCCGAGATTTGCAACGTTGCTTTGAAGGCCTTCAGCTCTTCAATGCGCGTCGCACCGACAGGTAATCCATCGCCTTCTTCACCTGGCACAGGATATTGCCGTATCAAAATAGGAATCTTCTCCATCAACTCCTGAGCATCTGCATCGGATACCCTATCTTCTGTCAAAACCTCCCGCCATGCGTTTACGAAATCTGTTACAGTAGGATTTGCCTCCTGAAGTTCGTCCCTTATTGCTGCGACGTCGACGATAATGTTGGCTCCCTGGAGACAAGTTTCGAAGGCTTTCATAGCCTCAGTGCTGACTCGAGGAGCTTGTGGCTTCTGTGACTGCAGATGGATCGAAAGTTTTGCCCGCTTCTTCGCCCGGGGATGAGCACGTTCTCGGAACAAATCCAAAACTTCGTGTTTTTCCACTTTCTCGAGCAAGTCGGCATCGTCGCGACCTGTAAAGGAATAGGGATGTTATGAGCATGTGGAAAATACGTCTACGCGCACTCGCACTCGCCTCGTAGAAAGTCGAGATATCCCGAATCAATCTGTGACCAGTATCGTGACACCTCCTCCGATAGGTTCTTCGCGGGTTCTTTCCATCTCTGCTGCAAACCACTCTTGAACTCGTGGAATTCCCCAGCGCTCATCTGCTGTATTTTTTGATCCATGCTGTCAAGGAATGCATCTACACGGTGTTCGAGGTATCCAGATCTGCGCTCGCTCTGCACAACGATGCGAAGACCGAACTGCGAGTCTCCAGGAAGATACCACCGAGAACATGAAACGACGTATCCTAGCTGTTCCTTGGTTCGAAGTGCATTGAATGCAGGTTCTGACATTATTTGCACGAGAAGTAAACCGACTACTCGTTGCCGCGGATCCGTCAATTGGCCGAGGTGAAGATAGTATGAGAGTGCTGAATTTGGTTCATTTGGGTTCGGTACTGGGGCAGTCCATACGTAGTCGCACCCTACTTTGATGTCAGACAGATGGATGAAGATTAGTATAAGTCATACCCTCAGGGAGAATAAGGGAAGAGTCGGTGGGTATTGACGACAGCGGCTTCGAACTGAGAATACCCTCAACATCCTTTGACAATGCGATGACTTGCTAGATGAGGTTCATTAATTCACACGAAATAATGTTAAATCACGAGCGCATACATCCTTATACAAGTTTCCCAGCGCAAGCATTCGAATGCTAACGTTCGCGAGAAGCTGAGCGCTGTGAGATTTAACTTCTTCTGCAGTGATACCTAATGGCTCATAAGACTCCGTGAACTAAGCTGCGCTGGAAACATGAAACCGACCCACCGGACACTTCTTGTAGCTGTTGCTCCACTGTCCACGCGCCGTGCGTGAGGATATGTCTCGTGTAATAATCCGAAAGCTGGTAGCTTTGGGACATGAAAAAGTTTTCCCATTGACGCTTGAGCTAAATCCGATACATTAGCCTCACAGACATAGCAATGGCGGAAGTACCACCCACTTTCTCCTTCATAACTTCCAACCGATCTTGACGGACATGTAAATTCCTGGCTGCTCCGATGATACGCCGGGTAAGGTCGGGGAGCTTATCATTGTAGCCATTAAGAAATATTGAAACTCCGAGACTCTGTGCACCGAAGTTATACGCAAGACCGGCTAAATCTGCGTCATAGGTATATTCTGTTAGGGAATCATTGACGAGATCTGAGAAAAGGCTGTACAGCGTTTGAGGCCACGTCATGAGAATACAGACCGCTTCTCACCGTGTTAACACCCCAGCACGCGGGGTATCGGTCGCAATGGGACTGAGATAGGATCGTCGATGATTGACTGGCATTGCTTCGAGTGTAACGACATTACCTGCGGATCTCGATGACTACGCTTGCCTTTGGCAGCCAGAACTGATCATCCTTCTTGTACCAAACTTTCGATATGTGAGTTTCATGGATGAGATGAGGCCGCCTTTGTGGCTTTTGATGTAACATCAGTAACAAATTTATCACGCATAAAATGGCGGCATACCTCGGTGACCTCACGTTTCTCGACATGAAGGTTGGTTGGTATGAATTCGTTCCTCTTGGGAAGACGAAGTTCCTGAATATCATTAGGACCTTGTGCCTTGTCACAAGGCATGTCGTCAGCTGAGGCACCAATTACCAGACATTGTGGCTTATGTACCTGAGCCAAAAATTCGCTGTCCCATTGCTCGACGGTGTAACCAGTACCATACCATTTTTCGCTCTGCCACAGCAGTTCTCCTGAAACGCGCTCGTGTTCTTCTCTCTTGGCCATCAGCACCACACGACCCGTGCCTATCTGCATATCTTTGAGCGCGTCTCGCACCTCCCGCAAGCCAGTCTCGTCTTCCCACTCAGAGAGCAACACAGGAGCAGAAAGAGCTTTCTCGGTAGGGATTGGCCATGACATTCTTTCGGCGATGGAGATCGCGTGTGCTTCCGCTTCACGCTTTTCTGCGAACTCAAACTGTGTTCTTGATATCGTAGCCACTTCAGACTGGTACCAAGGAGCAATCTCAGATGATCGCAGGAGCGAGAGATATTTGAACGCGGTAAGAACAACAGAACGATAGTTGTCTATGGAACGCCATGAGCGCTGGTTACTTGTTGTAAAGACACACAAGGACATACCAAAACCTTCACTCGTCAGGATCATGGTTATTTTGATCATTGCAAAACCGCGTCCGAGAGCCTGGGGAGCTGCATTTAAGGATGTGATCCATCCTTTGCCTTTAAGATAGGAATGCAAAGACCCAGGACCTTCATGTCCGAGAAAGTGAGATAGGAAATGCCCAGGTTTGTACTTCCAGAGTGGTGCCTGCCAGGCGAGAGGGAAAGACAATTCGACTGCATGAAGAGACATTATCGTCTGGACGCGCACAAGAGTCTAGGAACGAATGAGCTCTATCAAAATTGGAGCGTGATGTTGTAGGAACTTACACCCATCTCATTGGGCCCAAATGGATGGTCATTGATGATTGGCAGATGGTCTTCACGACGCTTTTGGACGGGCGAAAAATGGCGAGAAACCATATCGGAGAGTTCATCGAGTGATTCTGTCAACTGAGATTGACCGCCGAAAGGGGGACGGGGCATTGATTTTGACGTACCTCGACCAATCACACAGACATTCATCCGACTCGCGCAATATTCCTTACTCCACCACTCGACCAACCTACGGCGGGTTTCACGGCCGACTGTGCCACCATCCGGCTCAGCTTCACTAGAGGTAGACCTAGAGGACGGAGTTGGGGAAGGCACCCTCGACGAGATCGGGGAGAATGCCGGAGAGTTGTTCACGTCGATGCGTCTCGTTTCATTGTCATCGACAAGTAATTTTTTGGCTTTCAACTCTCTCCCGGCTGCACTCAGTGTTTCGCGGTTTCCACTGCCAAACTTGCTCCAAGGATGACCGTGCTTAGTTAGAGTCTTGTTGAGCTGGAAAATTCGCCAAGGGTCTGCCTGGTGGTTCTTCTTATGTTCTGAATCGACAGCGTTGAGCTCCCGAGTGGTACACGATGGTGCAAAGAGGGGACTATGAAAGAAGCCGGCGAATCTCTCAATAGCACCCGAGAGGGCAGTAGGGGACACGTGGAAGTGATAATTGGTATTCGATGATGACGTGTACGCGTTCGAAGCACCATTATTCTTGGACAGATACTGACAACAGAAGCTTCAGAAGCTGTTGGAAGCGAAAGATAAGCTGAGATACCTCGGAGTACTCATTCTCCTTGGGAAATTGCTGTGTGCCCTACAGTGGTTTTAGAAGAGATATGCTGGAACAACGACCGGTCTGCATACCATGAATAGCAAATGCTCACAGAAATGAGCCAGACCTGGCATGTCATCCTAGAGAAGGCAGGCAAGTGAGCATGCGATTAGGGAATGAACATTGCCGATGGAGCCACTGACGGGGTCCGAGAGGTGGCCGACGGCAACATCGAGACTGGCGGCAGCATTCTCCGTGTGCGGGTCGTGTACCAACATGGCAGTGAGGCCATTGTCCAGGCGTATGATTCTATAATGCCGGGGATCGTAGTGAGACTTTTCGATGGGCTGTGTGAAGAGTGAGTACGAGCCACGAAGTGACCAATCTGAGGTAGCCATGGCAAGATTGCGGTGGAGTGGTGGAACAAGACGGGACAACGCGGAACGAAACATGCGCAGACGACAAGATATAAGTACTTGCTTGCTGCGAGTACCCACCCAGTCATTCTCGATCACGTGCGTTTTGTTGTGCGGTGACGAGTCTCTTCGCTTCTTTCTCTCACGCGCACAAACGCGTCCACACGACGCGCCTTGCCCTTCCCCTGCCATGTACACAACACCCCAGTCACGTCACAAACGCGCTCCGAGTCCTCCCCTCTCCGTCACCGGCTCATCCCAGTTCACCAGCACCCCACAACAAAAACTAAACGTCGTCACTCGTCTTGCCCTCGAGGGAAAGGCAAAACACGGCGACGATGGTGCTACCATCAGAATGTATATCAAGGTATGACCCCCCTTCTTACCCCGGTTCACTTTTCTCACCTCTGTCATAGCTCTCCATTCCCATGGACAGCGTCTCTCCAGGCTCAACTGTACCGCTGTTTCCAGGTGCGTTCATCCAGGGCATCTCCTCGCCCGTCTTCTGATCTTCCGTCTCAGAGGAGAACTTGAAATTGCTCTCGGCTCAGGTTCATCCTCTTGACACCCACTCCGCCCCCTACAACTTTTCTTCTACCTCCTTTCCCCTCCTTAACAACGCAGCCCGCGCTCTTCACCTTCCCGCTCTCTCACAAAAGTCGTACCTCGCTGTATTCGGTGTACCAACCACTGCCTCATCTACAATGCACTCTAGTCGTACCTCTTCTTCAACAGCCTCCTCGCCCACCAACAACACACCTCCGTTGGATGAAAAGTACACCGGTCACATCATCGTCAGCGGATACAACATCTCGTATATTCTTCCAAAGGAGTTTCCTCCTCACTTCATCAGCAGCGAGAGTGCTACCCGCATTTCTGCCATTCAGATGAGGCGACCCTCTGTCAGCGAACGCAACAGCATGCACTTCATGGCTGCTATAGAACTCTGGAGTCCCTATGCCTCGCGTCCTCCAAAGGCACCTTTTCTCGTAGGTAGCATTTGTCGTTTTCCGTGTCCTCCAATATCATGCTCCGTCAGATCGCTATCCCTGTTCCGCGATGCCTGTCCAATAACGTCAAATTGCGCATATACCCACCAACCACAACAAGCACTTCTTCGTCTATGGCCTCGCTTTCCTCTGCGGACGAAGATCCCGGTGCCTGGGAGTTAGCCTCTGAACCTCATGTCACACGGACCCCTTCCCGTTCGGGATCATCTGCTGACATGGCAGACGACGAATCCTCTGACTCGTCAGCATACACGGACGGGTCCTCTGGGGGCATCATCGTGCAAGGGTCATTCCCATCAACTGAACGCCTGCGTGTACGCTGGGCGCAACCTACTAAAAACGTCGCTAACAGCGATGGTAGGCGACGCGTTGGCGTGAATGAGGCTAAAGGGGAGATGTCCACTGTGGTCTTGGGCAAGGCTCGTGATCCATCAGATGGTCGTGAGGGCATCCTAATGCGTCTAGAATACAAAGGAACGTGCAAGGGTGTCTGGTTCCCTGGAGTGGCCACGATGCTGGGTATGGACATCGGGCTGGAGGTCAAAGGTGCCGATGTTGTCTGGCCACCTGGAGAGGATGCAAAGTGGACTATCACTGGTGGTACAGGTTACACTGGCTTCGACGTTGGGTCACCTTCTACGTCCGCATCCAGACAAGCCTCGCTCGAGTTCCCCGCCAGCATGTCCACTAGTAGCATGTTGTACGCCTCTCCAATGACTACTCGACAGAGCTCTTCCTCTTCGACATCCTCCTTACTACGCGCCCCGTTACCTAATGATCATCTTCCCGACTACTCATTTGAAGGTTCTCCGACTTCCCTCACACCCTCCGTTACATTGTCTTCTGTCAGCTCCCTCCCCCTGGCATCCGAGGGGCGCAGCCGTGCCTCTTCGGATGCTATTGCTTCGTGTCGATCACCCGCAGTCCCAATCACAATTCATATCAACATGAATGACATCACCCCACCCTCAAAAAATGTCTTCACATTCTCTATCACCAGCACTGTTCTTGTCCTCACGCGACACCGTCCTCACACTACGAACGAGCACGGGTCGGATAGTGACACGGATATTAATCCCATCGTCCTGCCACGCTTTTGCGTCCTAGCCGCCGACGCTGAAACAGTTTCGACGATCATTAGGAATGAAAGCGAGGGTAGCACTGTTGAAGTCTACTATATTTCTGGCGATCTACGGGATGCGCAAACACGGAAAACTGTGTTACAGCGCAATGCGATAAACCGATGTGGCAATGACGGTGCACGAATAGCACTTCGACCTATCTCTCGCACAACTGTACTGCAACGGGGTGCAGAACAGGCCATAGACAATTCGCGGTTCTCCCCTCGGCATAGTCCACTAAATAGAAACAAAGCCGCACTCAGCCCCCTCCAATTGGCTCCCATTCATGGTGGAATGATGAGACGGAAACGTGATGGGCCACTGATGATCTCTTTCGTCGATGTTATCGCCACCCTGTTACATTTCAATGGAACCAGTTGCCCGGGCGCTCACGCCATTCGTATGCATATGCACGCCCCGTCTGACGCAGACTCGGAATGGCTAGAATTCGGGCTCGCCCAAGTAGCATCCTTAACACCCGAAGGTGTAGGGCGGCAATATCGAGTCGACATTGTCAGCGTGAACGTTGATGGCGTCCCCGTGCGCTTCGAGAGTAGCGCGTTTTCTGAGCGAGACAAGAGGCCTATGATTGACCTTGTTCCATCCTACGACGAAAAGCCTCTGAGTCGCTGGATCACGTGGGTCAAGATCCATGTTGGTGACCAGGGAGGCATGGTCACTGTGGACTACGTCGTTAGCAAGATTGGGGATTCCAAGGACTTGAGAAACGTCAAAGGGAAGACGAACTTCGACGTACTGGTTCCAACCTTTGCGCTCCCCGTGGGTAGGTTGGAAGTGACGGTGGAGACCTCCTCAGGTATGCGTCGAGTGTTTATTTATTACCCACAGAATAGGACTAAATAGCGATTTAGAAATGACAACATTGCAATCAAACTTCGCTCACCAACAAAAGTCACCAACCGGCTACAGACTCTTGCATTACTCGCTGGATCACTTTTTTACCCCCACGCTGTCTATAACTGTCGAAGGCATCGGTTCCTGTGTTCGTATGGGATGGCTATCACTGGGAAAGCTTTTCCTTTTTTTCCTTTGGATCTTTCCCGCCATCCTTGTTCCCATGCTTCTGATCAATCTCGGCACCGAGTTCAAGCATATGCGGCAGTCTCTCGATCATTTCGCTGGTCGCGACCATGACCCAGCCAAGATCCCAGCTCCCTCAACAGAGACAATCTTCATCACTACTACCGTCTTTCCACCATTGCCGGGCGCATCGATAGCGACTAACGATGTGAAGAGTCAGACCATAATCACCTCATTCACATCAAGTGTGTCAATTATCACCGCGACATCGACACCCTCCATCTTGACTTTATGCACCGATGATCAATCCCAGACTGACCCAGCCACATTCACATCAACACCCACGCCATCCTCTTCCTCCCGCCTCAGTGAGAACTCCCTAGCTTCGGTCCCTGCATTACCATTTGAGTGGTCAAAAATCCGAATAGAGTTACCTCCAGCCGCTCAGAAAACTGTTGATAGGGTTTTGGAGGGCTTGGGTATCGTTTGGGAAGTGTTCAGGAAAGCATACCACTACCCACTAGATCCACCATAGGAAACCATCATGATGCATAATGAGTCACACCGTGTACGAATGCAATCAGTTGTTATCAATGTATCTATAGGACCTATATTTATATCTACGCTGAAACTTCAAACAACTTCTATTGGATATGCAAATCTTGGGAGCATCTCAAGTTTGACCAACTGCGGTGGGTGAAAAAGATATCCCCGGTTTGGCTCCGATGAAGTTGACTTGACAGCCTCGCATACTCTGAGAGTAGCTCAGCGCGATACCAGTTAGATTAGAACTAATACAGACCCAAATAACTACAGGTCCTTGGGATACTGTGACGCTAGTCAGCGTTGAAAACGGGTCTGAAGCACCTGCCACTACAAATGGCCTAATTACTATCATAGTAGTAGTGAGTATGAGGTACTCCGTACTGCACAGCGAAAAAGTAATGCTCGTAGCGGTCGGGCTGTATCATGATAGCTCAGCTTGTTCCAAACTCCGCCTGGTATTGTTATTAATACGAACGGTCGCCATTTTTGCTACACAAATAATAAAAATAAACTAGGTACGCTCTGCGGGTCATGTAACACTACAGGGTGAGTACGATGCTAAAGGCTACACAAGAATTAGTCAATAAATAAGAATCCGATCTGCGCGTAATAGGAAGAATGTGGTGGATGTAGTAATTAGTGGTGGTGAGTAACTTTCGAAATTGGTATCAGTTTTTCAGAACCGCACGTGCAGTCGCGTCTCTCCCGGCCTTGAGCAACAGCGAGAGCTCGTTCCCTCCCGTCCCAGTCACCGGACCGGACCTGGCCGCCTCTCTCTTCATTCTCTCCGCCATCGCAAACATAGGGCAGCCTACAGGAGGAGTCGTGGACCGCGACATGGTTACGATGTACAGGCACGCAACGCGCATGTGAGCATCCCTGAGCTTCTTCAGCGTTGTGACAGCAGTGTTATATGCATCCCTGATTGCTGGCGTGTCCTGAGCCACCCCTCGGACATGACGAGAATGTTCGGCAATATATGCCAGATAGTCTCTGTGCTTCCCCGGCATATACCGCCGCATACGTTCCATGAAGCCGTGGTCTGCGCGTTTATTCGCGTCTGACGGCGTGGGGTATCGTCGCTGTCGGAGCTTGTGGTCGATGTCGAGAAAGAGGTCAAGTGCATGCATGACACTGCTCTGTCCAGCAGATGGTCCGCTAAGATCGAGCTTTGACGTATCATCGACCCCTTCGTATATCCATGCCGGTGCTGAGGCCCCGCTTCCGCTTCCATTGAACCAGGGACGAACCTCCCAGTAAAACATATGGGGGTCGACTATTTGGCGCATGGACTGCACGCTAATGTCGATCTCTTGGATGACTGTGGTCAGTCGAGCGAGGAGCCTGTTGATCTTGCTAATAGAAGACAAGTCCGTGACGTTTGGGAGGTTGTGGTAATCATTGAAGATATGCAGCATTTGCACCCCAATTAGCTCCGCTCTGGCCGATCCGAGGTAGAAATTCCGCTCAGCTTCCGTTCCCGAGAATAGCTCCTGACCAAATCGCATGTTTTCAATGGTGACAGGTTGCTTGGGATCAATAAGCTCCCAGTTCCAAAGAACAGTGTCTGCGAAAGTAAGGACTGGGGCAATTCTTAGGAC
The DNA here is from genome assembly GCA_038092775.1 of Boletus rubescentipes. Lineage (NCBI taxonomy): Eukaryota > Fungi > Basidiomycota > Agaricomycetes > Boletales > Boletaceae > Boletus > Boletus rubescentipes. Next base: position 101,526 of record JBBPRA010000018.1, read on the forward strand.
GTGCGAGACTGTCATGAGGGGCGATACCAGAGAACGTGGAACCAATATCGACCCTTCGATGGCGTCTGGAGGTATAGAGTGCACGTAAAAGTGCACGAGGAATGCCAGAACTTTATGGGCACGGCGAAGAAGTTGTGGGTTCTGGTGAAGTATTTCTGTCGTGAGTGTGGGGAGCTTTTATTCGAATGAGCACTCATATCACATCAGAAACATTCTCAGAACTTACAGAACGTATCCGCTGTCGCCAAAGTTCACCCTCTGTTCGTTCCCTAGAATGATCCCCAAGCAAGTCCTCTCCAAGCTTTAGCACGCGCTGTGCTTGTGACAGTGCATCCTCCCACACGTCGAAAGGCTCCTGCAGCTTGGGGAGAGGTTGCGGTGGTAGGAACCCAGTATTGGTGTGGAGATTGACGTCAAAGTCCGCGGGAACGGGATGCACCTCACGCGATACCCGTCTGCTTGCGTGCAGGGACTGTAAAAGCCACAGTGCATCATTGAATATGTGGAAGGGCGAGGGGAGAAGATCGATCGGATACATGGCAAGTCGTGAAGAGAAGGGAAATGAGTTGAATTGAGACGGCACATGAGTCGGTCCCTTTTATACAGCACGTACCACTGCAAGTTCTCCAATGGATCACATCAGCGAGGTAACCTAGTCAGAGTTGCAGTGGCTGGTATGTTACTGCCCAAACGGCATCAGTGTACACCTGTTGCGTGAGTTACTCACGTGTGATCCGATTCAGGTCTCCGACGCTTCCCACAGTGAGCGAGTGCCTTCGATCACCAATCATCGATTGGCCGTGCCAGCATCTGTGCTCTGGTCCGGAGAGTCGAGTCAACCAAGTAGTTCCGAACCAACTCGTCAGCCAGTCAGCCAGGCACGACGCATCCCCGGAATGTTACGGCGCTCCTGTGGTCGAATCATTTCTTCGCACATAAGACGGATCGGGAACAATGCTTCCACATAGTTGCAATTTGGCTATTTTTGTACCTTGTTGTGGACAGGCCAAGCGCCCAGCTTTTCGTATCGCGGCGACACGGTGACGGAGCGTTTCCACCGCTGATCAAGCCCAATTCAGAGATCAGATGTGTGCACCGATATACAGTGCTATCGACTTCACCAACCACGTGTCGCTACCAGGGGATGGAGATCTACCATCGCGTACTTGTCGTCTTGTTGAGAAACTAGCGCAATTATAACGTGCTGTTTACGCAGTACGGTTGTGGTCGGTGGATAATCTGCCTTCATTTCAACGCTGGGCGTGCCTTGACCCAGTTGCTGTGCGCCGACACTGAATTGTTTTATGTAGTTCCGGTCAACTTTTCACATGGGATCTGATTCTCACCGCCCATGGTCGTGCCGCTGCGGGCTGAGTCTCCGCGCAAGCTGTGCGAACTGGGGATTTTTCGTTGCAAGTAGAACTCCTGTATAATCCAGCGACCCCGTGGATTCAGTCTGCGAGCTTATGGTGGAAGTAGAGCCGCATCCCAAAGAAGCTTGCAACGGAGTCCTTGGACTCCGCAACCATCTCGTTGTCGAGGAAGACGCGCTCATCTGTCAATGATGTTGTCATGTAAGTTCGCGTGTTTCAGCACGCACAGAGTTGTGCGTCGAGCAAGGTTGGAACAAGGTCGTAATGCTAACAGCCTGACCTCGCCAACTGAACTGTGGCGGTCCTTGGAGAAATAATGACTCAGAGTCAGAGGCTGGGCAGTAACGTCCGACGCCACATGCGCCATCAATCAATTCGAATCTTCAGACGCTCGGAGGTACGCCGCCAACGCCAAGTCTGAGTCGGTTAACATCCGCTGCTACCTATCACCGATAATATATCTTAAGGTAAATTTCTTTTCAGAAACTGCCGAGATACCATATCCACCGTCTACCATCGCCACGCAGACCGCATCACTGCTCTTTCCAAGCCACGATCGTCGTCCCTTGATTGTCGACGACTTCACATCTCCGGTGTACTACATCAATAATTTTCTCCTTGGTACCCAGTTTCTCCTCGACGAGCTTCTCCATATTCGAAAGTATCTTTGAAAGTGAGACAGGACCATCCTTGCAAGACAAGCTGATTAATTCTACTATCTTGGACTCGGATGGCAGTGCAAAGGTCATGGAATTGACAGAGTGATCCAGTGGCGTGTCAGGGAATGATAGTCGCGGCATTTGGGAGCGGTAGGGAGAACTGTCCAAGAAAAACCGATCCAGAATCTCAGGCGAAACTTCCTCGATCTTCTCGGGGGACCATGCCGGCCGTCCTTGTATCTTGTCCACCAGGACTGCGCTTATGCCTGTGCAGAAATCCGGGCTGGCACCGCTCTGCAAAAAGATTGGATTTCCACATCAAACACCGATCTTGGTGGTATATGACTCACACAGTAAGCTGTCGCGATTCCCATCTCCATCTGCAAAGCGTCCCTCAATGACATATTCCCTCCGCGGCGGATAGCTGCAAGTGCCACTTTAAGACTCGTGGGGCTGCGCATGTGAAGGGTCTCCAAAGTTTGCTTTGCCCACCCACTGACACGGGTATCTGGGGAACTTGAGAGCGTCGCCAAACTCTCGAGTATCTTTTCCACGGAGTTGTGACGGAAAGCGGAGTCCAGAGCATTGCGGACAGCACCCATCAACTTCCCGGATGGTTCATCCGGCTGACGTTCGCTGTGTAGCTCTTCGATCGTGCCATTGATTTGAATGAGAGATGGGTTTTCATATTCAGCCAGACGATTCATGAGACTGGGAATAGTCCTTGAGGGAACATAATGCGTTGCGAGGCCAAGTTCACTGCCAACGAGGTAGGTAATAGCTTTTAAGCGATGTTTTGCACTTACAAGACCTCCCTGCCAACCAATGTGTCCGACGTCAAGGCGAGATAAGTGCCTAACTCCCCATCCATCCTCGACAGGAAAAAGCTTGCCCCTACATCTGGACAGTATCCGATCTTGGTTTCTGGCATCGCAAATACGGTCTTCTCCGTCGCTATCCTGAAGGGTGCGCCAATGCCAAGACCGACACCACCTCCCACTGATGTTAAAATGGACATCAGAGGAGGACAAAGGTAACGTCAAATCCCATGACATACTGGTGATGCCGTCTAGGACAGCTATATAAGGTTTCGGCAGCTGAGACAAGATGAAATCCAACTCAAACCTGTGCGTGGATTAGGCATTGGCACAGCGTGTGCAACATCACGCTTACTCGTCTTTGAAAAATTGGATGGCCGCGGGACGCGTTGCCTCGCTCAGTGAGTCCTTCAGAACGGCTATTATTGTGAAGCTATGCGTGGGCACTCCTTCGATAGAAGGACTTACTCGCCACGTCCCCACCTGCACAGAAAGCCCGGCCAAGTCCAGTTCCAAAGACCATGTGACAGAGGTCAGAGTTGGACCATATCTACACAGACTGGTCAGCAACGAATGACAAAAAGAGGGTTAAGCGCCAACTGACATTAAGCTGTGGTCGCAGTGAATTGATCATTTCACTATTCAGTGCATTGAGTTTCTTGGCTCTATTGAGTACGTAGGAACGAGCACATCCATTCGACTGGAAGAGGACTGGCTGGGATGGATGAGTTGGGTTGAAAGTAGCAGGAACGGAAAGAACTAGTACCTGGTCGAGTGGGGAAGTGGCCCCAGTGGACATGTGGGCAGCAATTGCGCGGGTTCTGGCAAGTGCTGATGATCTGTTACGGGACATCCTTGCAATTGTAGTGGCTGTTAGCATACTGTGGATAGTGACCGTTGGACGTTGAACCGTGCGTGGTTATGCAAATTTTGGGTATGAGAACAACCGTTACCTAAATAGCCGCCCATCCTCATGGAGTCTACCCAGGACTTGACTATAGGAACGAGGTTCCACTTATCCACGTCCTCTGGCCACTTTGGTACAATCAAATACATCGGTCAAGTAACGGGCACAAACGGTCTGTGGTACGGTGTGGAATGGGATGATCCTAGTCGTGGGCGACATGACGGCGTCAAGGACGGGAAACGCTACTTCAATTGCCGGTACGCCTCCTTCTCTAATCACCTCACCTGTGCAATCCATTTTTTATCGGAAGCATGCCAAATGCCGGGTCTTTCATCCGCCCGTCCGCCCCCTTGTCGTTCGGGCGCTCCTTCTTGGGTGCACTGACGGCGAAGTATGTCGAAGCCGAACACGGCTCGGTTACTCTCGAAAAAGTCGTCCTCGGATCTTCCAATGGCGCCATAGAGGTCGAAGCGGTCGGCCTGGACAAAGTTAGACGGAACCTTGGTAATCTGGGTCGCCTTCGAGAGGTGAGTCTCGACTGCGAGCTAGTGGCAACCGGCGATGCCAAAGGTGATATCCTTGCAACTTGCCCGAGTGAGATCCGTGGCTATTACATCCTGTTATATTTCTGAGCACAGAAAAGATATCCGCGGTCTCGATCTGTCTGCCAGTTTGCTAGCTACGTGGAAGTCTATAGCAGACATAGCTGCTGAACTTCCTCACTTGGAAAGGTTGGCGTTGAAGTAAGTGTTTATTTGGCAAACGAGAGTCAATTACCACTACACTCGATAAACAGTCGGAACCGTTTTTTGCCATTGGATTATGAACTTTCAATCCTGGTGTTTTCACGTCTCTCCGAGCTCCAACTGAATAACACACTTATCTCCTGGGTGGAGTTCAGGGATGTTGCAAGGTTCATGACGAGTCTACGATCCGTGGAACTGGGTCACAACTATCTTGAATCCTTGAGTGCTCGATCTTCATCAGCTGTCCCAGAACTTCTGTCTCTCAATTTTGAAGACAATCTCCTGGAGGATTGGGTGAAAACAACCAATTCATTGCGTAATTTCACTAGGTAAAATTCTGTTACTATTCATTAGTGGCACTGACACCGTCACAGCCTACAACGGTTAGTTCTCTCCGGGAACGGCATTTGCACCATCCCGTCTCTCAGCTCGGCGCTATCTCCGCTTCGTGGCATTAAAGCCCTCGCCCTGTCAAGGAATGACCTCAGGCAATGGCAATGCATGGACGCGTTACATGGCTGGTGCCCCAACCTCGAGTCCTTATGGATGGTCGGCAATCCGTTGACCGAAGGTGTGGTGAATGTTGACGTTATGATATTGACAATTAAGGCGCATATCAGACGCTAGTCTCGCCAGACATGCCCGACAATTCATTATAGCGAAGATACCTTCTTTGCTGGTTCTCGACTCAACTGCGGTATGATCTCAATCAGAATTTGTCTATTGCCGTATTTCATGCTGAAGCACCCAATCATCTAGATCTCTGTCCGGGAGCGAACCGATTGCGAACTGTTTTATCTTTCATTCATTTCAAAGCATGTCCCCGGGAGTGACCATGAGAAAGCACAGGAACACCCTCAATGGATTGCTCTGTGTGACAGTGGGTTGAATCATGCCGGCGCCGATCAGAGTCCGAGTCACTTATGGTGCTTTATCCCCGCAGAACATGGACGCCCCGCTGAGCCGTCGGCTCAAAGCGGGCGCGAGGATAAACTCAGCAAGCATCTGATAAGTGAATATTTGCGTGTCTACACAGCTTGCAGGAAGTGTTTAATGTTCACAGGTGTCGTTGTTCAGCGATCTGACAAGAGTCCAACCGATCTACACGACCGAATAGGCCCAATTGATCCACCTATCTCAGTCAAGGTCTTAAAAAGCATGAAGCTGAACATCTTTCGACTGAAACTTATCAAGTCACTCGAGATTTCTAACTCCTCAAGACATGGGGCGATGCAAGTGTGGCTGAAGTTACGCGATGGCTATGTTCTATTGGACAACGATGGACATAATTTGGAATGGTACGGAATTGAAGACGGGACACATTTAGTAGTGTATACAAGGAAAGGATAATAATATATGGCATCAGTCCTGAAGTGCCGGTGCCTGAACACAGGACTGGCACAGCCGCGACCAAGTCCTCGGAGGCATTCGTCAATGGCCCAGCCCAACGCTGGAATATACATGCCTTGGTTACGAACAGAGTTTAAGTTCCATAAACGAATCGCCTCGCGCTCGCAAAACATAAGCTGAGATACATTTGAGTGGTGCATTCCGATTCCGCGCCAGAGGCATCGCGTGAAACCAGTCCTGGGCGCCCAGAAAGACTTGGACACGTTCATCCGCGTCTCGAAACTCAGGACACTGTAAATTGACCTCCAATCGCAGAGGGTCCGAAAATCCAGACGAGCGACCTTATCCTAACGGCGCGATAACACGGACCAAGGGGTTTCGACCAGTAAGTACAGCTGTTCGGCTCCTCCATAACACGCCAAAGCCAAAGTTCGAGTTGACCATTTCCTAAACGAAATCGCGAGACCATAATGCACGGGTGTCGCTCGGTGTAGCCCACGAACGAATATATGCCCTTTAACGCGCCCAACCACCGTCGCCATTGGCATGCCTCATAGCCCTATCGTCGTACCGATCGTCCCTTTCATCGCGCCTGCCTCCACGATCGTCACGTCGCCTGTTGTCAGTGTCATCCCTGCGACGGTCATAATAATAATCAGGGACTCTGCGGTCATCATCATAGCCTCCCCGCCGGTAATCATCGTACCCTGCAGGTTTTCTCTCTTCATAATCCCTCCTACCGGGAGGCGGAGACCTGGGGCGACGATCATCGTAATCTGCGCGACGAGGAGGCGACCTTGATCGTTCGCGACGGAAAGGCCGTTCTTCCCTGAAAGGACGTTCTTCGCGGTAGCGGTCATCACGTGCAGGTCGCTCTTCACGACGGTCGTCCCGTCGGTAGTTATCGGGGCCACCACGCTGCAATCCAAATTGTCAATGGGACAAACCAATTGGCTTGATGAACACAAACTGTATCATCATATGCAACCCGAACAGGCCTTCCACGAAGATCTTTACCGTCCAGGTCTTTCACGGCACGATCTGCATCATCTCGAGACAGGTACTCGAGAACACTAAGAATGACTGGATGAGATAGGGAGGCACAAGGATAGCTTGGCGTACCCTTGACCAGGGAAGTCGCGATCAATATCCGCAAAGGAAACACTGCCCGCTTCACGACCAAAATCCTTGAGATCCTGAGAGCCATCATCGTCAAGATACAATAAAGAAACCACCAGCCATGATGAACCGTGGGACCTTCAGGGAAGTCCAAAGTCCCGTTCACCAGTTTATTCTGTACTTACCTGCCAGCTCGTGTCGCGAGAGATGCCAGATACAATCAGCCTTATGCCCGGGGGCCTCCGGGAGCGAGCGCTGGGAAATATAACTAAGCATAGACACAGAAACGGTCACCAGCAAGATATACCCGTAGCCTCGATCACTTTCGTACACATCCCGACGAGGTCGGCTTTCCTTGGCGAACTCGACTACAATGCTAGGTATGGTGATGAGATAGTCATGCACAACAATTACAGATTTAACTCACTTTGCGCCCATGAACGTTTTACCGTTGAAGTTATGCACGGCGTCCTCGGCATCCTGAGACAAGTTCAATGAGGCAAAGCCAATTCTAACGCGTAATACTCGCCCTCGAGTTTTCAAACTCGACGAAACCAAAGCCTGATAGTTTGTTGTTAACAATGAAAGAGCAACATTAAAAGTGAAAATTACCGGTCATGACTCGGCAATCCACAATGCGGCCGTAGCCGTCGAAAAATTTTGCAACATCATCTGAACGAGCATCCGGGGGGAGTCCTATTGAACGAATGGACGTCAAATATGGACGTATTTGCGGTCACTCTAAGCAGACTTACTACCAAGATAGAGGCGTCTAGCCATGGTGGTAACAGTTGAAAAAGACGAGTTGGAGTTTGTCTGAGTTTGAATTCATTGACTTTTAAGGGTCCGTGCACAGGGCCGGAACCCCGCACGCCGCTTGTACTTCACATGCAAGTAGAGAAATTGGCATTCAGAACCAATTGTACATAAGTAGCATAAGTAAGACTCGAGGCAATCTCAGAACTACACAACGATTTCATCCTGGATGATATCAATGTTGCGACCAATTGATAGAGTTGATGTCGATTCCCTCTTGCACCATTTCCCACAAGGGACTAGGATGCTTGTCAGTAAAGGCCACAACAGACAATGCAAAACTACAGACCTCATATCGCGAAGGCGATTGACGACACGGACGATATGACTGACCACGAAGTCGATTTCTGCTTCGGTGGTGAACCTTCCAATTCCAAAACGCAAAGAAGAGTGTGCCATATCTTCGGCCGCTCCTGAACGAATTGGAGCATTAATAGCAAGCTATTGGCACCCTTCGATGTACTTACCAAGTGCACGAAGTACGTAGGATGGTTCCAACGATGCCGAAGTACAGGCACTACCGGACGACAACGCGATGTCCTGCACAAGGTGTAATCTCGTGAGAAGCATAGAAGAACCCAAGTACTCACTTTTAGGGCCATCAGAAGGCTCTCGCCTTCTACATACGAAAAAGATAGGTTGATGCAGCCAGGATAACCGTCAACATCTCCATTACGGACGACATGCTCAACCTGGGAATTTATCCCATGCAGCAGGCGATCCGCTAGTTGTTTTATTCGGGCGTGGTCTCTCTGCGAGGTTGCGAGTAAGCATGAGAGAAGAATACGAATGAATAATTCGGTATATCACAATCAGTACCCCTGCACACAAAAGTCATTACCAAGCCGGCAGTCCATCTGGTCAATAGCCGCTTGATTCCGCCAGATGGCAAGTGTGCAGTTATCATCCTCGGTTAACAAAGAAATGTACTCACTGCCATCTCCAGTTTTGCTATCCGTGCTGCCTCCCCTATACCGACCGCAAGTGATGCGGGTAAGGTGCCACTGCGCAACCCGCGTTCTTGTCCACCTCCGCTTAAAATTGGTTCAAGCCGGACTCGAGGTCTCCGCCGGACATAAGCAGCGCCAACACCCTTTGGACCGTAGATCTTGTGGCCGGAGATACTCATGAGGTCAATGTTTGCCTCATTGACATCAATAGGGATTTTCCCAACAGCCTGCGCCGCATCTGTGTGAAGGTACACGCCCCGATGCTTCCTGATGATTGCGCCAATCTCTTTCATTGGCTGAATGACACCAGTCTCGTTATTTACTGTCATGATGGAGACGAGCGAGGTGTCCGGTCGGATGGCAGCTTCGAGAGTTTTCAAGTCAACAACGCCATTCGACTGGACTGGCAGATACGTAATATCGAATCCTTCTTCGCCAAGTTTTCTGCAGGAGTCCAATACGCATTTGTGCTCCTGGAAATCAATGATGCATGTTATCATGCACACTACGAGCAGAAAGCAACTTACAGTTTGGGTGGTGATGATATGCTTTTTCTTCTCCTTATTAAACCGTGCCACGCCTTTTATGACCATATTGTTACTCTCCGTGGCGCCAGAGGTGAAGACGATATCTTTAGGCTCGGCACCAATGAGGTCTGCAACATGCTGACCTCGACGATGAGATAACAAGGCAAGTTTTGGACGATGAAACTCACCTTACGTGCATCCTCGACCGCTTGCTCAGCTTCCCATCCGTATGCATGAGTACGACTGTGAGGATTACCATACTGGTCAGTAAGATATGGCAACATTGCATCAAGAACCCTTGGGTCAACAGGGGTGGTAGCCTGCGTAATGTGAGAAAACGACATGAATACTGTCACCAATGTTCCTCCCTTACCTGCATGTCGAGATAGATGGGTCGGGCTTTCTGTGTTGCAACGCTCTCACGAGCGGGATTCGCAAGTTTGAACCCAAGCATGTCTACACATGGATTCACACGACAGGAAAGGGACAAATGAAGGATGGACGAACCTGGACTAGGCGCGAAATGGCCTTCCTTGTAAGAAGGAGGGACGTCAACGATCCTAGCTCTGTCTGCGCCTGAGGGTTGAACTAGCCCTCTCTGGGCTGCGACGACAGACCATCTGAGGGCTCGAGCGGTCCTAGTTTGGGGTATTCTTGATAGCATCTCAAGTGAGGAAGATCCCCGAGCTTCCTAAGAGGTGGTGGTGCTCTGACAAGAATGGTCGGCGATGTGGCCGAAGGCATTCGGAATACACATGACATTACGTAATCTTAATTTACGTCAGCTCACCTTCTCCCAGGGGGAGGCGGCAAAAGGGGAATGCTGCCACCACTAGCTGTATTCCCAGTCCCCGAAGATGTCAGGAGTGATGTACCTCCAGACTTGCTACTACTCTTCCCAGGAATCGAAATCGAAAAGGTCTGTCCTTCCTTCAAAGAATAGTCCTTCTTCGGGCCTGCGGGTAGGTGCGGAGACGGTGTGTCTGTTGTGGGACTGGGTGGATTTAGTGCTGCTTTAGCACGCCTATAGACACCCCCATCTATCAATCGGCCCTGCAACACCGACAGTGTCGTTCGTTACTTACTTGGTAAAGTCTTGCAAAGCAACATCTGATCCGGTGCTCTGAGCCAAGCGTAGGCGATGAGGGATGACGATTCACTCACTGAAATCAAAGCTATCTGTGCGCTCTGCAAATCCCATGCCAATGTATGCCTTCTTGCCGGATTCCTCCACCCTCACGACAAAGTAACGGGATGAATCCAACACAGCGTCGACGGATGGCTTCATTGGATCGTAATCAGCGCGAGCAAACACTGCAGAACAATCACTAAGCGTATCCTCGAACTTGCGTGCACTCACGCTCGCCTGGGATCGTACGCGTGAATGTACCGTTCGTGATACCACTTGGTCGACAACTAGCTTACCGGTCTGTGAATCCTCGAAGAGTAGAACGGCACCTCCAGCCTTCTCGACGATGCGCAATCTGCCCTTCCAAAGTGGATTTGCGAGATCTCCCCAGTCATTGGCGCGGTGGCCTTCGTTCGCTTTCAGGGGAGGGATTTTGTACACTAGAGGTTGTGCTTGAGTCACGTCCCAGACTTGCAAAAGTCTTAATGACCTGAAATTTCTCGCGCGATGTACAAGATGGATACGATCTCGTCTTCGAGCGAGTCCATGATGGTGGTTTATGTCAGCACTGTTTACTAGCGCGTGGAACTTGCTTTGTTCATTAATGGCGTCCACCTCGACAGCGGCCGTGAAAATGTAAGCTTATCCCCGTCGTGTGCGGCGCAGAGAAATAACAGCGGGAACTCTCCAGATTGACTGTTGGCTCTGCTTATGGTTCAATACGCAATCTCTTCTCAAGGGTCCGATCCATTGACGCAAAACACGGCAAGTTTGATTGTGTCCTTTGCCTTGGTGACTTTTTCGGCCCGCTTCAAGAACACAGCGAAAATCAGAACCAGGTCGTAGAGTTGCTGAATGGGTCCCTCGAAGGCATGGCCCGCGCATCTTGTATAACGCATAAGCTAATTTCGTACCGTCATAGCTCCCCTAAGATGCTATATCATGCAAGGACATAACCCACTCCCAGAAATCGTTATAGAACAATACGCACGAACTGGAGGACAGCTGTGTAAGGATGTCTTTCTCTTAAGTAAGTTATGGTAACACGTCCTATCCAACTGGGCCCTAATCCCGAATAGACAAGTCCGGGATCGTGTCCACAGCTCATGGGCTGAGGATCGCTTGTCTTGGTGGCATATATAACCCTGGTATTTACGATTCTTCTGATGGTCCTCCCGTACGCACCCACCGTTCACTATGGCCTGACCCACTAACGTAGGACTTTCAGGGCTTTGCTTCTCCATTCTACACGACACACACGGTGGAACGACTTCTATCGAATACAATGAATAAGTCGTTGGACACAGCAGCAAGGAAAAACTATGGCTCTCTTGCGTCAATTCGCGACGCCGCATCCACGTCACAACTCGTCGACGTCTTTATCACCAATGACTGGCCAGCTTCCATCACGTCACATTGCTCCTCACCTGGTCCTCCTCCAGAGTATGAAAATCTCGGTTCTCCGCCTCTTGACGACATTATCCGAAAAGTAAAGCCGAAATATCATTTCACCGCTCGTGCTGGACTTTCCCCGAAGTTTTGGGAGCGTGAGCCATTTGCTTGGGATGACGAGTCTGGGAGAGTTACTCGTTTCGTAAGCCTCGGTGCATTTGGTGAGGAACTTAACGGCCAAAAACAGAGGGTCTGTCAACCAGCTTGTAAAGATATCTGCAATGATTTATATTTCCCCAGTGGTTTTATGCGTTCTCCATCGTTCCATCAGCCACTGCAACGCAACGACCAAGTAATATCACAAAAAATCCGTTTGTGGAAGCTGCTACTCGTACACCGAAGCGGGCCCATGAAACCGCTGAAGGAGAGAACTTCATCTTTGGAAATATCCACCATCCTACAAAGCGTCCTAGGCCAGGTTTGTCTTCACAGTAATATGCAGTTTCCGCCTCCCTGTTATCACTATATACAGAAACGCCGAGTGGGCAAACTAGCAAACCCCCCATCGGATACAAGTGCAAGCGATGCCAATCAACCGAGGTTAGCCTCTGCTCGATTTGGCGGAGGAGGTAGCTCATGTAATAGTCAGCATTTCATTGACCATTGTCCCGAACGAACGAAACCGCCAGAAGGGTACCTGTGCAAGATCTGCGGCGTCCCTGGACACCTCGTTCGCGATTGTCCAACCAAACATGCTGTTGGGGACACTGGAGGTCACAAACCACGTGAAGGATACGTATGCCGTGCCTGTGGGAGTGAGCTACATTATATTGCTGATTGTCCAGTGGCGAATCAACGTGGGCCACATGGTCAGGGCGGTAAAAGAAGACCACCGAAGGAGATTGGACGTATGCCCTATGTTCTCTTCGCCTTGTCTCCCTATTAATGATGTTCATTCAGCGGAGGAGTGTTGGTTTTGTCTGTCAAATCCGAACTTGGCGTAAGTGGCCACAAAGACAAACTGTCTTCATTTCTGATGCACCGACAGGAAACACTTGATCGTCTCGATTGGTACAGAGTGCTACTTGACGCTCCCGAAAGGGCAGATTATCCCAACGCAGTCGGCCCCAGACGAGAGCAATGTTGCCCGTGTTCCAGGAGGTGGCCACGTTCTCATTGTGCCAATCTGCCATCAACCCACATACAACACAATTCCTGCTGACATTGCATCACCCATTCTGGATGAAACGGAGAGGTAATGTTCGACCTCTCGACTCAATTCCATCCTCATCATACTCCGTAGGTACAAAGATGCCCTTCGAGATCTCTTCGCTAAATACGGTGCTGTGCCCGTATTCTACGAAGTTGCTCGGTTGAGCGCCAAAGGAGGTCATGCTCATGTTCAAGTGGTGCCTGTTCCGGTTTCCCTGCAAAGCGAAGTCGAAGCTACTTTCCTCAAAGAAGGGCGTGCCCAAGGAATTGACTTTGAGCCGGATGCTGATAGCTCTTTGGAAGCCTGTGCGGGTAGCGCACGAAGCTACTTCCGCGTTGATCTTCCGGATGGTCGGAAATTAATCCATCTGATGAAAGACGATGTACCCTTCAGCGTTCAGTTTGGGAGGTACGTACTACAGCAGGTCATTGTTGTGATGGACCTCTCAGAATTTTTGTAGACAAGTATTGGTATCTCTCTTGAAGATTACGCGGAGACTTGATTGGAAGATGTGTATCCTTTCGGAGGAGGAGGACAAAGCCGATGTCGAACTGTTCAAGAATGCGTTCGCATTGTTTGATCCATCATTGTGATTCAACATACAATTCTCAACATACAATTCTTTCTTTACAACTTTATGCCTAAGGATTCCTGACACAATGAACCATATCGGCAAGTGTTGATGCCGTTCGCCACGGCATCTAGATGTGCACGGGTGCTGCTTCCAAGCTCTTCTTGTAATTGCGGCCAAACTTTGTAGTGCCTTCGTGCCTTGCAGCCTTGACTACCCTCTCGATAGCATCAAGGCCTATCCATCATCGCGGCGGTCAGCTCTAGTACGAAACAATTAAATTATACACACCTTTGTCAAGGTCCTCTAGAGGAGGTCCGAAAGACAAGCGTACGAAGTGATGGCAAGGAGAATTAAACAAATTCCGGCGGTGAGATGGGTTGATATCAAAAAAGATACCAGGAATAACAATGGTCTTTTCCTTGAGGAGTTCTTCGAAGAAAGTCTAGAAAGGGCAATGTAAACAGCGCGCCATTCAGGCATTGTGGGAACCAACCAAGCCATTGTTCAACGGCGAAGGAAGCTTCTCTAAGCTAAGCCAGATATAGAAGGTGGCTCGAGGTGAGATCTCGACGTCGAGTTGAAGATCATGAAGCCGCTTCAGTACATGGTCACGCTTTGCTTTGAAGTGCTGCTGCAACGCGAGCTGGGTCACGGGTTATTTTAGCTACTTAACAAAGCGCAGCTGGCCATATAAGATTACCTTTTCCTGTGCTACGTGGCTGGGGTCTAAAAGGGGGATAGCAGCAAGTTGCAAACTAGGTGACTGTCAGTGCCCGGGGAGATATATCCAAAATATGAACATACGGGTGATTTGCTCCACCATCCAAGAAGGATCCTGGCTTGTTTTCAGCAAGGAATACTTTATGTTCCAATCGACCGACTGACCTGACTGAGAGAGAGCCGTGATCAAGTTCTTCGGTCCAATAACCCAACACACACGCCAGCCAGGGAAACGCCAGTTCTGCGAGTTCTTTTAGCGACGGGTTACAAGTGAAAGAAAAACGCTCGACCTTTGTGAGTCCATCGATGATAACAACCGAATCCGCGTTGACATCATCCACGTACTCAGCTGAGGAGACGGATTTGCCAAAGTCTTGGTCGTTCTCAGGATAAATATACCAGGAGTAGAACTGTGATGATAGAACACATGAAGTTTTGGATGAGCTATATAGCAAAGAATGCGTAACAAACCTCATCGAGGATGAGAGTTGTCCCTTCCTTGCTAAGGGCCACGAGATCTTGAAGCTCCTTGCCGCTAAACAGTATGAGTATGAGAATATGAGATACAGCCCTCTCGAACATTTTTCAACATACGCAATAATTTGTCCTGTCGGATTTCGTGGGTTCGACGCAATGACGACGGCGAGCCCTTGGTTGTGGATATCTTTCTGTTGTCGATGTTTTGAGACAAGTCACGAAAGGACCCTCAATGGATATACCTTAGTCTGCTCGATGTCGAGGCTGTATTTTTGCTGATAAAACATCAGGACCCCAAGTTGGTGAGAAAAAGCTGATGGAAATGAACCTTTGGATCAAGACTAGGGAGAATCAGCCACCCAAGTATCGAGCATCGCGGCATAGACTCACACAGTTGGGACAGGAACGAGACGTTTGAACGCGCTCAAAACTTGATCGTAAGCGGTGTAGTCCGGAATCTGATAAGACTGCGGGTCGTGATCAGTTGACGATTGTATTGGAAAGCGAGCCGAGATGCATACGCAAAAGACATCGCCGACGACAGCGGCAACACGGGACAATCCTGCACGACCACCTGGAACTATGCAGACGTTCTCATACGTATACTGACTGTTCTTTCCCTGACGATAAGTGTGGTTGTACAAGTTTGCGACTGCTTCTCGAAGTGCTACACGGAAACGATCAGGGCATGCGGTGAATAATAGGGTACAATGAACCTTTGACGCCGGTTGTAGGGGCATATTCCAAAGAATCGACGGGGACAGTAACTGAATCGGGACGAGGGTGCGCATTGGGGATTGGTCCCACTTCGGGCGCGCCCTGACCAAGATTAGCCCATTCGTGAGAGCTGGCATAACTAAAGCCATTAGCCATGGCGCGATCGGAACAGTAGATCACGCCGGTGCTCCCTGGATGCTCGATACCAGGCACGGTTTCCTCATCCTGTGATATCAAGCAAGGAGATCAGGTGACTTTTTAAAGGATATAGAACTGTGCCACTTACGGGGTTGACGGTCTGGGGGTTAACACCTTTGGGCTGATGGCCAACTTGCTCGCGGAAGATCTGGCAGACTGTGAGGGAAATTCTGACTGAGCAAAGATAAGGACCTTGTGAGCCTCAGACTCCTTCTCGTGCTTGACGTGTCTCATGCCAGTGACTTGGGTATGTGTATCTTGAAGCAGGGGGTGACCGACTTGAGCTGAGGGGTATGAGATTGGATGGAACGGGATTTATACGGTCAGTGACAATAATTACCAATCCGTAGCGGTCAAACTTGATGCATGTTTCGGAAGTTTTGACAGATTGCCCCACAAATATAGGGTACCATCCCTAGACTAGCCCTGGAACGTTGAATAAGTAGTAATCACGCGAAGAACGCCACCTGGTGATTGTACAGCCCCTATGCTACCGTATTGGGTGTCGCCACGCCATGCTACACTATCGGATCTACAGCTTTTTGTACACCAGGACTATAAGTAGTCCTTTTGCTTTCTCTTCTTCCCTCTCTTCACTACTTCCTCATGTCCGCTCTCGTCAACAAGTTTCTTCCAAACCCAAAGACTATTGCGGTCAGTCGCCCTATCGCTTCGCAATTAATAGCCCTCACACGTGTCACCAGATCGTTGGTTGCCCTTTCAGGTGAGCACGCACAACACCACCAGCACCTGTCTTCTGTTGTCCTGATTCCGTAAACCTGTAAAGCGGTGGACAGGTATGTTCCTTGCTCCGCAAAACAGCCGCTTATCTCTCAGCTACCGCAGCCAAAATTAGGCGTCGATAAAGGCCCGATTCACCTTGTTGAAGCGGGTCTCATCGAGCAGCTTCAGGAGATC
Organism: Boletus rubescentipes; assembly: GCA_038092775.1. Lineage (NCBI taxonomy): Eukaryota > Fungi > Basidiomycota > Agaricomycetes > Boletales > Boletaceae > Boletus > Boletus rubescentipes. The sequence goes on from JBBPRA010000018.1 coordinate 118,129, forward strand.
GGCTGGACAGTCCATTTCGACGGTCATCATCAATTCGAGGAACTCCAGGCTGCTGCCGATCCTCCAGTCGGCGCACTAAGGAACCCGAGGTTGGTTTCCCGCGTGTGCGAGTCTGTCGCGAGCGTCGTAGGCGGTCATGCCAAGAATGGCCAGCTCCCAGTTACTTTGGGTGGTGATCACTCTCTTGTTGGTACCGCCATGTTTCGTGCATTTTCAACATCCCCTTGACAAGTTTTGGCAGGCGATGGGCACTATTTCTGGAACTCTGGAGTAAGCGTCGTCTCGCTCGAACGTACCGCAATCTACTGACCTGACCATTCGAGTTCATACCCGGAGGCATGTGTCATTTGGGTTGATGCTCATGCCGATATCAACACCTTGGAGACGACCGGAAGTGGTATGTACATCAGCCTACTCTACCCTCCAGTGGATTCATCATGTGACCCAGGAAATATCCATGGTATGCCCGTTTCGTTCCTTGCTGGGCTCGGAGAAAAAGTTCCCGAGTTTGCTTGGATCCGGCCTGTGCTGAAGCCAGAGCGAATCGTCTACATTGGTTTACGTGACGTGGACGCTGGGGAGAAGCGTATCCTCAAAGAGAACAAGATCAAGGCATTCTCTATGCACGAGGTAGATAAATATGGAATCGGCAAAGTGGTGGAGATGGCGCTCGATCATGTAAACCCAAATCGGGACTTACCTATCCATCTGAGCTTTGATGTTGACGCTCTAGACCCATCTGTCGCACCGTCTACTGGTACACCGGTAAGAATCTGTTATACACATGGTTAATCTCGAACTGCTGAACTTTTATCCCCGAGGTGCGCGGCGGTTTGACCTTCAGGGAAGGTCATTATATCTGCGAAGCCATTCATGAAACTGGTCTTCTCGTGGCGTTAGATCTAATGGTTCGTTCTATCTCACTCTAATCCCCATTAGACTCACCTTCGTGCAGGAAGTCAATCCATCTCTAGCAGACCCGGAGAGTGTTCGGCAGACTGTAGCAGTAGGTTGTTCTCTCGTTCGGGCAGCACTAGGTAGGCGGGTAGCTTACATCCAACATCCTATATCTCACATCCTTTCGAAAGGGGAAACTCTACTTTAAACTAGTCCATGTCACCCGGATGTAATCCCAGACGCGTCCAATAAACCGTTATTCAACTACTTTGGACGTTTTTACCAGCTACACATCGCTCGGGTTTGTATTCAAACTTGATATAAGAACATTTGATGCGTAGCTATAGACGACAGACTTAACGAAAGTCTCCCGTTAGGGAGATGACTTGAATTGTTCATTGAATTCTCTCCCGATCAACATCCGCCTAATCTCCTGTGTGCCAGCACCAACAGCATAGAGCCTCGAGTCTCTTAATATCCTACCCATTGGGTACTCTGAAGAATTTCTTAAGAAGTGTTTGTGGGGATTACGGCAACGCGACACTGACCATTGATGTATCCATTACCACCCAAACATTGCATGCCTTCCATTGCCACTTCAATGACTCTCTCTGTGCTGTACAATATCGCGCCGGCACAGTCCTTGTGAAGAACATAAGGAATCGATAGACACCGAGATGACATGCAACATACCCGACGACTGATATGGCCCTGGTCACATGCCCTGGCCACTGCATACACATACGATCTACTCGCGCTGATCTTTGTGTACATGTCGGCGATTTTGGCTTTACGGGTATCTCAACTTATGTTACCAGCAATGAAGTCGCTGACTTACCTTGCATCAGTTGGAATGTCCCAACTGGTTGGCCAAATTGTTTGCGCTGGTGAACATACTCGACCGCATAATCAAAGGACGCCTGCATTAAGCTGTGGCCGTTGGTCCGATGCGAACATTTGACTGCCAGTGTTCTTACCCTAATGGACCTCCACTGAGCACGAGGCGCTCGAGATCAAGTCCGGACATGAGCACCCCCACGCCCTTGTTCACCTGACCGAGGACATTGTCTAGCAGAACGTGAACCAAATGATATTAGCCTGAGCATGACTGTGCTTACCTTCGGGCACCTCACAATTCTCAAAGACCAATTCACAGGTATCACTACCTCTCATGCCGAACTTGTCTAGTTTTTGATGCGTCGAGAATCCAGCGAATCCTTTTTCTATGATGAATGCGGTTATGCCTTTGGGACCCTGCTCCGGTGCAGTTTTAGCATACACCACGAGGGTCGAAGCCGAAGGTCCGTTGGTGATCCTAATGAACATGTTAACCGGAACAATATCTAGAGGGACCGAAAAGCAAACCAGAATTTATTACCGTTCAACCGCCATCCACCGTTGATCTTATCAGCTCGTAAGCTCATGCTAACGACATCGCTCCTGAGATACAAAGGTTAGAACTCGGATGGAATGCGAAGAGATGCAGTACCCGCTTCCTGTTTCACTCATCGCAAGACTGCCCACTTTCTTGCCGGATATAAGGTCAGGGAGATACTTTGCTTTCTGTGCTTCCGTGCCGTGACGATGAATTTGGTTTACACAGAGATTTGAGTGAGCACCGTAGGACAGTGCAACCGAGCCAGACGCGCGTGAGAGCTCTTCCATGGCCAAAGTATGATGAAAGTATCCCAATCCTAAACCGCCGTAGTTGGGGGAGACCGTTACGCCGAGCAAGCCCATGTCTCCAAATTTTTCCCAGACATCCTGGAAGCTATATAGAAATGGACTGCGAGACACAGGAACAATGAACTGACCACCGGGAAGGTGTTGGTTCTGTCGATCTCTGCAGCTCTTGGAGCAATTTCTCGTTGTGCGAATTCGGAGATTGCAGTCCGGAACTGGAAGACCACACCAATCAGTACATATGCCAGTCACTACGTGGACCGACGCACCTCGGCCTGTTCCTCGCTGAGACCCGCAATGTCGGTGTTATAAGTTGAGGCATGCCTATGACCAGAGGAGAGGCAGGAAGGGCGGATGAACCGCGTACGACGAATTGCGGACCTAGCGGACGATAGGAAAGCCATCAGTCTACAATGCAAGCCAAAGTGGAACGAACGACTTTAGTGATGTGGTGAAGCTACAAGACGGATCATAGCCGCTGACCGTGTCAAGGTAAGTAGGAGATCACGTGAGCGTAGTTTGATTCAAGCCAACTTGAGGTTGAAGTTGTAATTTATTCGACACAGAATTTACGTTGTGCTATATCTCGATAGTATTCGACAATTCGTCTATCAAGGTCTGTCCATTTTTCGAACCGATCCACCCCTTTGAGGTCAAGATCGACAATGGAGATCGCGTGAGGAGAATCAACAGACGGACTCCCAGATATATCGGATTTGTGAATCCTGAATATCACGGAACAATCCTTGAATGATGCAGAAAGCAGGTAGGCCATGAGGTAAGTATCGGTGCTTTCAGGGGAGAGCTTGGAATGATCCCGTGCACAATAAGCAGAGTGGTAGGTGGCGACAAAATCTTGCAACTCTTCAAGAGAAGGGTCCCCCCTAGCGGCTCCTAAATCCTTACATGCTAGGGCATGTAGTTTGACAAGTCCCTCAATGTCAAGTGCGTCTAGTGAGCGTTGTAGATCCGATATAGTCCTCAATGCAGGGGTCCGAAGAAGCGGGAGCAGAGCAGCCGCGAGTGCTTCGTAAACTTCTGTCCTTGGTGCGAGAAATTCCTCGAGAGAAGAATACGACTGCCGAAAGTGAATGTGAATCGAAAAATCCATGGCGACCATTCGCACCTCGGAAGGTCTTATCATTTTCCCAGAGACGAACACCCTCATGTTATTCAGAGCGCCATCGCTCTCAACCCAGCCATTCCAAAGATCCCGGACAGCCTTCCTTGTGCGTGCTTCAGTTTGCGAGTAGAGATCCAGAGGACAATATTGGGTAGGAACATCGCCCTCCTTGAACTTGAAGCGAGTGTGCATGCAGAACCTGCATGTGGACGTCTTGATGTCCGCAGTCTCCTGGGACAAGTGAGTGGAATTGGGCAAGAAACCCCACTTGGGCTAAGAGAATCGTTACGATGGTTGTCCGCTGTGTAGAGTAATTCCGACGAACCTTTATTTCGATCGCCAGAATGTCTGCACCGCCAATGAGATCCGTGGCCAGTATGCCCTTTTGTCTGGCTTTATCAATCTGGTCTCTTTTTCGTCGCTCGATGGGACGGTCACCATCTCGCGACGCCTCGAGTGCTGCCAGCCATGTAGCATCTAGGAGCACGACCTCGAGGTCGGGAAGGAATCTGGAAGGCACGAGGGCCGCGACGACCGTGTTCTGGAAGGCGATAACTGGATCCTCTTGCTCGTCGATCGTTCTGTCATGCGAAATCGACGTTTTTCGCAGGCGGAGTACTTTTCCGGTGAAACTAGGATGGAACGGACCCGCATAGGAGAAGACGATCGTTGATCCACCTTCAGCGAGATAAGCCCAGTCCTGTGCGCGACTCTGAGCGACATTCACGCGAGTCATGACCTCCGTCCTACACGGGGCGGTTTGACAGGTGGGTCACCGCGTTGACAAATTCGACAGATGA